>JAGDQP010015010.1:14378-43754 GCA_022664845.1 Lepisma saccharinum | reverse complement strand
AACGATAAAAATACATTAGACATATACAGAGATAGTGCTGCCATCTCTTGTCGGAGATCTTGGCTTTACTTGGCCCATAACAGAAACTTTTTCCTTCTATTGCAAGTTTAGTGTACCGTAGTGTACGTTGTACGTTTAGGTTAGTATGCTACAGTAACAGCGGCATGATTCTCAGATCCACTCACATGGTTTGCACAACTGGGAACACCTAGAATCCAGCGGTATTTTTACAGAAGCCAAAGAAATTCGTGTGAAGGATATAATGATTTCCCCGTCCTTTCCACGTTTTAAAATATTCAAATAGTGCGTGTGCAAGACTCTTGCAGGTGGTCTTGGTCTTGCAGGTATGGTCTTGGTATTGGTCTTGGTCTTGCACCCCTTGGTCTTGGTCTTGCATCGGTATCTCTGGTCTTGGTCTTGGTCTTGCATGCAAGACCAAGACTCTTGCGCTCATCACTACTGCTATGCAAATGGCGCTTTGATCAGCACTACGAGTCAGAGACTACAAGAACAGGCCTTAATAAGACTGCAGAAACCTTATTTGAATTTAATTGCGTTCGTAAAAGCAACATCCAATTTCGAATAAAATATCACAGTTATTCTGTGGAGAGCGCAATTAAGTATAAACGAGGAGGTTATCATTCCCTGCAGACAGCTAGTTCTGAAGTTGGAAGAAGGAAGAGAAAATTCAATTTGTAAGATTGCAAAGCCCGATTTGGTTCGGAGGCCACGAAATGCGCCAATTGGACTCCTCGCCGGACTTCCTGAAGAGAAATCAACTAGCAAGCAACAAGACTCAGAAAGTCATTATGAAGTCGGCTGTTTCTACTGTGCAGTCTATGTACCGCGTTATATGTTATATGTAATTTTGTAAAAAAATAAATAAAGAAACGACGAAACAACTCTGCAATCTCCCCCTCCCCCAAAGAGGAGAAAAAACATTCTGGACGCCTGGTCTAAAGAATACCCTGCACCACCCTGTGTCACGGACTAGGGAACATAGGAGCTTCTCGAAGTGCCGGAATTCCAACAATCCGAGAATCTTTAGGGATAACCTGTCCTAGATTAGAGAGAGCGAACAACTGTTCGTGATGAACGTCCTTTAAAGTTTACAAACCAATTTGAACACAACATGTTAAGAAACAGGAATAGAAGGTGCGTCCTAAAATGAGAAAATAAAAATAACAATCTAGCATCAATGTCATAATTCATTCTCTCAGTAAGTCCCTACATATAATAAACCGTTACAAGAACAATGACATGTGATTATATAACGAACATAATTGTGACAGAAAGCTTCTGAAAATCCACTAGCTGAACATAAATGTGAAAACCAGATATTATTACCGGTATATTTTTTCTCTTACATTTCCTTCTGAATTGTAGTACTTTTTGTAGAAATTATAAGTTAAATCTGTTATACATGCTGAGCTATCTCTTGTGCAAACAAGGCTAAAACAAAAAGTTAGTGAATGAAAATCTGAACTTACATAAATCTACCGTTGTTGGTAGAGTCAATTTATTGTCTAAACGCATATTCCTCACATACAGAGAAGGAACGGAGTATGCAATCAATTATTTGTATCTAGGAAACAGTAGTAATCGTCATAGTAATTTACACTATTTTAGTAGCTTCAAAGAGAGGAAAGAAGGAACGAAGTTTCATATTACGATGTAGTAATACTTGCCGAATATGCCAAAAACTAGTTCATTATTAAATACTGTTGTAAAAACGTTTTTGCTGTGAAGTTTATTTTGCAGTTTTTCGCCTTTTCCCCTAAGATTCCTTCTTTTTTTGCATTCCCGCTCTTCATTAGAAGTGATTCAAATAGCAGTGTTTCAAATTAGTTGAACAGTACATTATTAGTTTTTAAAGAGTAGCCAACTTTTATGGTCGATTAATTGTCGTGTCGACCGAAAGCCCTTGCTGACTAACTGTGCCTGTCGATCAATTGTCATGTAGATCAACTGTCCTTGTTGATCAACTGTCCTTGTTGATCAACTGTCTTGTTGAGTAGAATAACTTTCCTTGTAGATCAAGCGCCTTGTCGACGAAAATCCTTGTCAATCAACAGGCCTGTTGACCAACTGTCCTTGTCGATTAAGCGTTGTATCTACCAATTGTCCTTGTCGACTAATTGCCATCAAGGTGATATTTGTAGGCGGGGAAAGGAGGGAAAATCCCTGGTATCTCACTTACCCGTTTTCTTGTAGGGAAGGAAAACCAGTGTATTGACGTCCAGTACCTCAATAGGTGCTTGGGCATTAATTTCCTCTACCTCTTTCAGTGACAAACATCACATTGACGGTCAGTTGTCCAATTGGCGGTTCGACTAACAGTCTATCGACTAAGACTTCATAATTTAATTATTCTTGCAACATCGAATGAACCATAACGCCTGTGGATTTCTTCATTACTCAGTCTCCTCCATTCTCCGATTATTTATTATCTCCCGTTTGGTCCTGTATACATTCCTCAAAAATCTTTCAAACACTCGCAATTTATGCTAATCTAAAAGGACAGTATTCCAACTTTCTCAACCAAGGAGTATTACCAGAAGAATAACCTTTCTCTACATTTCAATTTCTATTTTATTTTGATATGATCATAATTGTGAGGTTAAGAGCTTCTGAGCTGAACAGAAACATAAGTTGTCCGATTCTAAGCGACCTTTTATCCTAAGGAGTATAGCAAGTTAAACATGAAAAATTTCAAGATTTCTTGACAAACTTTCAAAATTTGCAACACTGCTTTCTGTTTGTTTCACATATGTTGTTTACCATCATTAGAGGATCCAATATCCAATAAACTGGCGTAGTGTCATTTGAAAATAATAAACGATATGCCATGTTGGCAACTCTGATCATCCGATTGTATCACTTTTTAACTCCTAATATCCAGTGTACTGATGTAAATCACCTTCCGAAAGAAGTACTATTTAATATTGAACTTTATTTTAGTTCATTGTTTAATACTGATGGCGAAATTTTCATTATATTTACCATTGCAAGGAGTCGATTTTGGGCTCCAACTTGCAAACCCTGTATCTCAAAAACGAAACAGTATTCGACCCATGTCGAGGTAAGAGTAACTGCTTAGTGTCGAAAGATAGACAGCAGAGCAAATATTTAAATTCGTATGTCCACTTCCAGTCTAATCCAATGTGGACCAAACTTTCAGTTCTTACTCAATTTTAAACGTTCCTTTTCGCCGCGCAGCCCGTTTTTTATTTAAGTTTTAATTCCTGAGTTATTCATATCATAGTATACCGTACTCTGCATGCAACAGAAAATACTGCAAATAATATTTACGTTTTTTGCAAGAATTAAGACATAAGTAAAAAAAAACAGGCCACATAGCGATATCGAGCGTAAAAAGCTGAGTTAGAACTGAAAATCTTGTCTATATCCTATTGATTTAGACTGGAAGTGGACAAACGAGATTAAGTGTCCTCTCCGTTTCCTGGCTTCATATACTCATGAACTTTTTGGCAGCATCAGCAGTCAGTCTATTATCGCTTTTAGACAGAGGTTAATGCGGGCGACTCATGTTACTTTAATTGTGAAATCATAATTTTAAAACTATAGCATTGTATCGTCCTATTTCAAATGCTGTGTATATATATTGTTACGTTCATCAATTGAATCAATTTATGAGGAAAGCTGTTTTTATAAATAGTAATGTAATATTTTTTTCTCAAATTTGAAACGTGTGTACTTTCTTTCCGTAGTCTCAAGAGAGTCACAGTTTTAGATTCACTCGTTAAGAAACGGTTAACCCGAGCTATTAATATTTGTTTAACTTCCTGTCGAGAAGCGTAAATACTATCTTTGAACATAAAAAGGATATTATTCAATGCATTAATAAGATAGTGAAGATGGAGGAAGAGAAAAATTCAAACACAATCCATCGCGCTGAATAACTCAAGAAAACACTTATTAGCAGCCATTTTTGAAATCCTGTCACTTTATTTGAAACTCTGGCCACTTCTTCTTTTGTGTACACGTTACATAATTTAACTCTACGTTGATTGATTGTGACTAATCAGCTACCTAATCCTCTCTCACATGAAAGTTCAGGCCCGCAGCCAGGCGGTGGGGGTGGGCCAGTGTAAATTTTCGTTGTCCTAATACAAGTATTTAATTGTATGTATGTTTCGTAAGCCCAAGCCCTTACCTAATTTTTCGTGGCCCCTACTCATTGTGGCTGGCTGCGGGCCTGAGTGCAACACCCAGTGGAAGCAACCACTGGACGCCACTGTGTTTGACGAAAATGAACACCTTTGCACCCTGTCAAAATGCTCATTAACACACCATAATACACTCTCAATTTCTAATATTGCTGGGTTTGCAAGTTTGAGACTTTCCACCTGTTATTAAAAACTTTATTGGGCGTTAATATACCTGCATACGTGCGTGTCGGAAATTTCCCCATCTTTTTATGCTATGTAACAGGGTCAAAAGTCAAAATGTTGCCGTGTTGGAGCTGGTGTATCATTAAACTTGAAAGGAATGCCATTTATATCTAAAATCTATGGAAATCGAATATCATGCATATAATTTAGACTATATTATGCTTTTAATCTATTGACAATATGGAATACTTATATTTTACTAAGAATTCCTGGTAAGATCTAAAATTTAATTTAATTTTACAGAATACTGTAACTGGGCATTCATGTTGTATGCTTCCTAGTAAATAAATAAATAATAAACCTTTGGAAATCGGTTATCGTTCATAAAGAAACAAAATAAAGCACTGAACTGCTGAACAAGACTATACTTTTACACGTATAATTACACGTATGTATGTCTGATGAGGACCTTTGCTAGAAGGTCGAAACGTTACGTGTAATTTATTTTTTACGAAAAGTATAGTCTTGTTCAGCAGTTCAGTGTTTTATTTTGATCTTAGTTGCAAGACGTGAAACTATGTTTTGTTGTCCGTTCATAAAGATAAAGATAAAATGAATTTAATGGGCAGTCACAGTACTATGGCTTACGTCCGTCCCGATACGGGGGGAACCCCTTATCTTTGTCACATCTAAGGTTATCGTTCATGTAAAAAAATCATTGTTCATTGATCAATCACTTTTCTACCATGACAACATTTTGTAGTATACCTTATATCAATAACTATTTCTTACCTTTAGATGTTGGTAGTAATTCAGTGTCCGCTTCTTCTGTATTTCTGTCCTCCTCAATCAAATTGTCATCTTCAGTATGCTCGTGTTCTGTCTCTACGCTAGTATTGGAATTGGAAGCCATTTGAAGATGTAACATCGGATGATGCACTTTCAGATGATTTTTCATATTGCTAGTGTTACCACATTTATTTGACAGTTACCACGGTAGCTCAGTTCGTAGAGCATTCACCTCTGGTGCTAGAGATCGTCGAATCGATATCTGCTCATGCCATGTGGGCTTTGTTGTGGACAAACACCGTGTGCGTGGGTTTTCTCGGGGTATTCCCGTTTCCTCCCACTTAAACATTCCACCAATTCATCCCATCATCATCCATACGACCTGAGCCATAGTTCCCTAAAGGCCTTAAAATCAATTCAATTTCTTGCACCGGACTTCTTGTATCACTTACAGATGCTTATCAGAATAATGGAAACATCTGAACGAAAGTACAACTTACCAGATTAATATGGTGTAGGGCCACCTTTCGCCTTCAGAACAGCCTTGATGCGACGTGGGATGGAGGCATAGAGGTCGTGAATGGTAGCAAGTGGAATATTACACCATTCCTCGTGCAGGGCATCGGCCAGTTCTGTGAGAGAGGATGGAGGTGGAAATCGTCGCCGGAGTCGTGTTTCCAAGATGGACCACAGATGTTCAATTATGTTGAGATCTGGGGATTGGGCGGGCCAGGGTCGGTGTTGAACTTCATCCCGATGTTCCTCAAACCACGCTGCAACAACTCCAGCTGTGTGAATTGGTGCATTATCATCCTGGAATATGGCGTCATTGTCCGGGAACAACATCCGGACCATAGGATGCAAGTGGTCTCCTAAAATTGCGACATAATCGTTGGCAGTGATGCGTCCGCGAAGTGTGACCATAGGACCCAATGAAAACCATGATATTGCGGCCCACAGCATCACCGTGCCGCCGCCATGTTTCACAGTTGAGCGGAGACACTGCAGATCATACGCTTCTTTGGGCGTTCTCCACACATAAACACGGCCCGTGGTTTGGAATAGGGTGAATGGTGACTCATCCGACCATACCACACGTTTCCAGTCGTCAACGGTCCAAGTTGCATGGTCGCGGCACCATTCGCGGCGTGCTAAAGCGTTCTGGTCCCTGATGAGAGGTTTGGCCCGTGCAACACGACCCCGTAAGTTCATGTCATGTAATTCGCGGCGGACTGTGATTGTCGAAACAGGTTGGGGGAGGTGCTGATTGAGTTCCTCCGTCACTTGCGCCGCAGTGGCACGACGGTTCCGCGTGACAATGCGCTTTAATACCCGGCGTGCCCTGTCACTGATGCTTTTCTTGCGCCCACTGTTCCGCTTCCCGATGTGGTTTTCCCGTGTGTTGTGTAGGCCGTCATCACCTTCGATACTGTCCCTGGCGACACACCTAACACACTAGCCACTGCCGTCACACTCACTCCACATAACCGCGCACCAACAATTTGCCCTCTTTGAAACTCTGAGAGGTCTCCCATTTTACACTACCTCCGTCTGCTGCAGCCACTGCACACTCCTGTTCCACGACGCCTGATGTAGTATGGAGACCGACCTAACACACCACCACCAGCAGTCCGGCGCTGCGGTCGCCACGACACCACTGCCAACCCATACATCTGACGTGTTGCCAACTACAGGTGTTTCCATTATTCTGATAAGCATCTGTATATGCCTAGCTCGTATTTCTCAGTCTCAGGTACTGTCACCTGAAGAGCACCCATTCGTACGTTCCACGTTCATATTATGAACTATTTCTTAATCCTGTTCTTGGAGCCCCCTAAAGCAGTTTCCACCCGGAGAACCGAACGGAGAACTAGTTTATTTTCGTGATAGTTTATCCCATGAGAATGAATAAAACCATCTTCACTGTTTCTTGACATGATTTAGTGGTGTAGAGTTGTCAACCCTACGATGACCTTGCAGTAAATGCAAAATTCCAAGATATCTATCTCTGTTTATTTCTTAGCCTGTCGATGTCGTTCTGGTGGTAATAGTGAGACAGTTTGTCTTCACCATGATATTCTTGTTCGAGTTCTATCCTTCCGTATCCTTCACAGATCCCTCTACTAACTGCAAGGTAGCAGTACTGGATTTGGTCTGCCCGGAATATTGCTGGTACCACTATATCTGGTCGGCATTCCCCTATCCGCCATGTGGAGAATCGCCTGGAGGCAGACCAGTAACTCATGTCGATATACAGAGTTAAAGTAATCAATGTTAAACGGGAACAAGGGCATACTTCACCCAATTTCTGTTCCATTAAATATTTTGATTGTAATAATAACAACGACATATGCATTTTAAAGTTACCATAGAATTGATAATTAATGTAGAACACTTTAACTTGGAATACGTAAATCACAGAGAAAGTTCTGTTGCTATATTTTAATTAAAGGTACGTGTATGCGTAAGATACTTCGGTAGAAACTACTTTGACATATAAAGGAATAAAATATATTAAGAAATATTCCTAATATGTTACCAAATGAATTGCTTTTACAAGCTTTTACTATTGACATACATTGTATCTACTAAATATAATCGCGAATATCATGTTTTCTGCTCTATTATATCCAGGACCAACGCCAGGATTTTGTAGAAGAGGAGGCGGAGGCATTAACAGGGGATGCGAAACTATTCCAATGGTTGGAAGCGATTGGATTACGAATATATATATAAAGCTAAAAAAAATTGTGTCTTACAATAACACTTACGAAAAATTATACAACCCTCGAACTAGTTTCAATGAGTGAAATAAACGGCACATGCATTGTTTTATTTTATTAACCGTTCTTTGAAGACTGTGTAATATAGTCGTTTACTGTTCTTCTTGTAATTTGGTTATTATTCGGTTTCAAATTTTCTGCACTAAAATACTATAAAAATGGGAATTGTTGGTTTTATTTTCTTATAGGACTATTGTACACTACATTCTCAATTAAAATTATCAACAAATGACGCAGGTTCATTAAACATAGGTGAGCCGCTTGTCCATAACTCTCTTTTAGGGCAACCTCTATACTGAGTAATCTATAGAAGATCTTCCATAAACACGACGTAACGAAAGGAAAATCGAGTCATGGTTGAATCTTTACTTCAGTTCTTGTGCTTACGTCATCGAGATCACTAACTTCGTTTATAGTTTGCTTTGAAGCAAGGGGAGAAATAGACGTTCCTGGCAACAAAAACAAAATCATTTATATTTTGAACTTGTTATAGGAAATATAAATGCAAGGATTGCGGGAACAAAAAAGTAAGTCAATTTTCTAGCACTGGCTTAACATGATATCAATATCCTTGCTAACGTTACTGGCACCGAGCGTCGAAACTGACCCAGAATGAAATTTCCTCCCACTTCCTTTTAAAAAATAGGTAACAAAATAGAAGCGTAATAAAAGACCTTTTAGACGAGATAAATCAACTGTTATTAATTAACTTCAATAGTCTACTAAACTAGTTAATAGTTTAAGATAAAAGTATATTTTTGGCAAGCAATTTTTGCTCGTAGAAAAAATAACAATTAAACATTTAAACGTATAAGAAATTAAATGAAATTAGTCTTGTTGGTTTAATAGGTAAAGCTATGCAACGAGCGGATTTCGAGCGCTGAAAGTGCGAAGCAACAAGCAATCTCTCTCGAAACGTGGGAGAACAAGCAAGTAATCAACTTTGAGCGTGAATAAATTTCGAGCGCTGTAACTGTTCGAGCAGAGTTCCTGCTCGAATTACGTCATTAGATTATATTTTTGTCTTTATCTTCATGTAACTGGTTAAAAAAGGTTCAGTGTTGCCATCCAACCAACCAAATAATAATAATGGGGTTATCTAACAAAAACTTTATATTCTTACATCATTGAACCGGGATAGACTGTGTCCGAAACCAAAATTTTGACCCGTATATACGAGAGTTGAACAAAATAACGGAAATCCACACTTTTCAACATAAGTTGCACCATTATTTCAGGGACGTCCTGTATAGGAAGGGGAATAATATACAAATGAAAAGAAAATAATAAAAAACTTTTTATTCTTTTCTTAATCAATTCGTACTAAAAAGTAAAAAAAAAATTTTGTTTATGCATGACTAAAAAGAAAAGCATGTGGCGCGCCTCATATACAGCCACTTTATAAATTCTTGAAATGACGCGCCCCATTCTTTTCCTTTTAGTCATGCAAAATCAAAAATATTTGTCTACTTTTTAGTACGAATTGATTAAGAAAAGAATGTATTTAAAACGTTTATCATTATTTTTTCGAGTTATTTCGATGTTCGGATATATTTTCTGAAACTAAATATTTTCTGACCCAAATCCTAAAGTGTTCTGCAACCAGGAAACCCCAGGCTAGTTGCAGTCTAGTACTGATTTTAGGATAAAGAAGTTGAGAATAAAAAATTATTAAAATTTGCTTTTAAAATATATAGAAATATATGATAGTAACAATGGAATATTGTATTGTCACCGGACGTGCGTCGCTCTGCAAAATTTCATCATCCTATGACGTCGGGAAATGAGTTCAATTAACGTTCCAAGATTTATTGACACCACGAACCATTGTGAACTATAGAAAAGAATATAAAAATATAAATTTCCCAGGATAATGAAACGATGTTCTATCGAATTCTCACTGTTTTAAAATCAACGTTTCACTGTTGTAAGAAACACCATTTTCTGAAGATCTATTAGAAGTGACCAATGCAGATACAAACGAAGCACATTATTTATTTTGAAGGCAGTTGAAATCAATAAAGAAATAATTTCAAAATTGTATAGGAATATTCACTAATAATACAATCTGTTGACTAGAACACAAAGTATAATTTCTAACATTAACCTTCTCCACATGTTGAAGCAGTGGACACAAAATATTTCTTTACAAAGTAGGATCACTCTTTAGAATCGAAATTCTGCTTAATTCATTCACATTTTTTATTATTTCACTTGGCTCAACTTGATTACTTCTCTTTCGTAGCAGATTTACTGTAGTATTCCGTATTGTTTCCTTGTAATGTTGGTGCTTTTTCTGCTGGTGAACAATATATCCTCTTCCATTGTCATCTTTAATACTATTTCCTGCAGCAGCAGAAGAAGAAGGAGAAGAGGAGAACTAGTGGAAGAAGAAAAGCAGTAGAAAGTATAGACGTTGTACGCGTAGTACTATTACTTAAAAGCATTAGTACTCGTAGTACTAGAAAAGGACATAGAAATAATAGAAGTCAATTGGAAGAATAAGAAGGAAAAAAAAATAACATTAGAAGACCTTCAGCTGCTCAGGTGGTAATATTACTTGTAGTTTATGATCATGACAAGATGGTTAGGAAACACAGTAAATGATGTACAACGTCGCTACATTTCAGGAAGTTAGTAATAAGTATTGTTCAATGTGAACACAACACACAAATAGTCTTAAGCCAGTACACAAATCAGTTTTGATCACAGGAAACCTTAATAGGTATAACTGACTATTATGGTTAATTATGCGTATAGTTCTCCTTCATGTTACAATGGGATAATGGAACAATGAATCATTCCTTCTCTGTGTAAATTCTTGCCACACGCGAAAAAGAAATATTATTGTCTTGAGTGACTACATTTTACAGTCTTCTAAGGAATGAAAGCCTATAATGACAGGTTTTCGTTTTATAGTCAGTCCAATAGATTATTTTCTCTTTGCTATGCCTTAAATAGACATTTTTCCATGTCCTCTGATCTTGTTTTTGACTTTCAGATACATTTTGACTAAATGGTTCGTGTCGGCTTTGAAACTTTTTTCTCGTTAAAAGATAAGTAACGACTATCCCTTGATAATTCTTTCACTAGACGGCAGTAGGTCAATGACTTTCACTTTCTGTCGAAGTCAGCAAAAGAGGTTGTTAGTACTGTACTTGATGGGAACCTATTCATTTACTTATTTTCATTGTGGATGATCATTCAACCCCTCCAACAACTCAGCATTAACCTTATGTGCTAAGTGACTGGTGATAAATCATTTCCTCTATTTACGATGTGGTAACCTTAAACTGTGATCGCTGTTACATAGTTATTTTGCTTGAAGAAATCATTTTTGGTATTCCTTTATAGTACAGAATTATAAACTGTAGAACATATTAACACAGCCTCCATTAGAAACTTTTGCAGCTTATTCAGGTATCACAAGTTACTACTTCTATTCCAGGGTAATCTCCCGAAAACATTACATTGGAAGATATCAGTCACTTAGCTCTTTAGTCTTTCTTCATCTCTTTAGTGTGTCTTCATCCTCACTGAAAGCTTTCTTCTTTCTTTTGTAGTGTTCTCTTCCACATTAAGAATTGTATACTGCTTCATGTCTTTTCCTCTTAGTGAAGTTAGTCTTTCTTTTGTGGGCAGATGGTTCATCTTGATGGCATTAACAAGGAATGCAGAGGCAGGAAAAGAAATATTATTAAAAGTAGCAGCAGGAGGAGAAAATAGTTGTAGAAGAAGAGGAACAACAAGAAGAAGAAATGAACCTATTGTTACTGTTAACTAACTAGTAATAATAGTAACAATAGTACTAGAAAAGAAAGAAGAAGTAGATATGATGAAAATTATACCTGTAATACTTTTACCTAGTGGTATTTGTACACGTATTAGTACGAGAGTGAGCAGTAGGAATTAGAAGAAAGGAAAGAAGAAATACAAGAACTTTGAAGAAGTATTAAAGAATGAAGTGCTAGTTGCAGGCTCCTTACTTATAGTCTTTTTAGCTGCATATAAAGATGGTAAACACAGAAATCAACCAATCAGCTATTACAGTAAGTCCTTATCTATCGTGTTTGGAAAATAATAATTCATGACGATCCCTACTCCTTGATTACCAAAATTTAAAGTTTGTTTCGCTAGGAAAGATGTACTTGAAGAAAACTTTCGTGAATTTCGTTTACGTAGCACATCATTAAAGAAGCACTAGAGATTCATCAATTTTACAATATGTTTAGAGGTAATTCGGAACAGACAGACACGTTTGAAAAGCAGAACGTTGAACAGAAGCGGGCATAGGTTTTGCGACGACCATTGCTTCTGCACCTGGCTGCTATTGCAGAAGCGAACACCGTTGATCCAATGCAACTGCGACACTCATGAAACCCTTCGTCATTTCTCCCATCAAACCAGAGTGAAACCTTTGCATGAAGTCGACCTGAAATGGTAGGGAAAAATTTATTATTGGACAGAGGAAATTTTTTCCCTAAGAACAAATTGTTTCATTAAATTTATATTGTGTGAGTTGGGTAAGTATTATATTATCTAACCTGGTCATAAGGTTTAAGGAAATCACCTTCTTTCGGATGAGGAGAGGGTGTAGGCAGTGGCAATAGTATTATTCTTTGCAATATTCCAGAAGCCTCAGTTAGAATGGTCAACCACATAACTCGAACCTGCATGTCTTCTCAATGTTGATGCAAAATCCTCGAACTTTGATACTAGACCACATTGTAAGAAAACAATTAACTTTTATTTTAGATATAGATTATCAAACTTTTCTAAAATTCTCTGATAGGGGACACGTAGCAATCTGAGTACAATATATTTAACTATAATTAGTATTTGCCCAATTTTAGGGTCCTGACTTCAGTGGTCAAGATCTTTTTTTTTAACAATAATTCAACGACCTCATTATTAACACTTTCCGCCCGACTCTTTTAAAGGTTTTAATAGCTTTTGTTTAAATTGATGTAGTGTGAGCCTATTTTCGCAGGATAATGAATTGAAATATTGTTTGAATCATAATGGATTACAAAATACGAGGATAGAATTTTGAGGGAGTACATGATACATAGGGGAATTAAAAGGTAAATTGGCAGTTTTCAGTTTATATATATATATAAATATATAAATATTTATATATATATATAAACCCTTTCAATTTTAACAATCCTATTTGTCGCATCTATTTGGTGAATATCTAACGGCTCAGACCACACGATTACCAGAGTCGGTGATTAAAAGAGCTCCATCGTAATTCGGAATTAATTTCATCTTCTATTTCCAACGAGCATTTTCGGTGTTTTAGTATTGATAAAAATTCTTCATATGAAAGTTGGAAGCTATAATAACATTTTTTCCCCACTATATCTGGGGCTCTGAGGTGCACTCAGCCTCCTATCAAATTGAGTAGCAGAGTATCCTTGGTACTCCTGGACACTTTGGGAAGGTAAAGATGGTCGAGCGTGGGACTGATCACCCCACCTCACTTCATATAATAGGTCGAGAATATGTGGAGTGCTACCTCCAAATCCCCCATGTGCCGTTAACGGCGCGTGCGTATCGCACATGGAATAGCTTTACCTTTTTTAATATTAGTAAATGAAACCAACATGGTACAAGTATCAAGTGACCATCTCGAAATTTTCATAAATATATATATATATGATCGTGGGTCCCGTGTTCGATTCCCAGCTGTGCCAAGGGATTTTTTCCCAAAGCAAGGGGATCCTAAACGGTACCGACCCAGCATCGTGATGCAATTGGGGAGCTGCTGTGAAAAATAGACAGTGGCGATCACAGTAGAGAGCTTCCATTCTTCTTTCCCAATATGTCTGGTCAGCAGCAGATCAACTCCTCCCTCCGGGAGAGGCTTCATCCAGTAGTGGATTGAATGGTATGTTAGAATTAAAATTGTCATATAACTAAAGTCATATAATTCAAATACTGTAAGGGATAAAAGATTGCTACTGTCTTGCTTTAAATTACCTAAAGAACTCTTAATTTGCACCATGAAAATGGTAGATCAAAATCAGGAGAATTAGATATAAAAGGAATGAAAGAAAAAGACCCGAATATGTTAACCGTTTAATGGACATGATGATGATCAACATATCGAGGTTTCCGTGTGAAAAGGGGTGAGCGACAATGTTAAAAAAATCAGAAGACATAAAAAACTGCCAGTCAAGCAAATGTCTGAAGTTCACTTCCCGAAAGGAATTGCCTTCATTTACCCTGTTAAAATTTTTTGTCAGTTATAATCTTTTGTCAGTTGATGCAGGACTCAACAATGATCATACTAACATCAAAACCTCAATTTCATTCAAATTGTCGCTTACCCTCTTCTGAGACGAGCCCTCGATATGGAACACGAACGAAGTATTCCCCAAGGACTGTTCAAAGGTATTTTTATTTGTACCTGTGTGGTTTGAGGCGTTTGGCAAGCAACTCAAAGCTCGTGGGTTCGAATCCCGCCAGGATTTTAGCTAGTAGTGCCTTAACAATATTGTCGTGACGGGTTGAAGTCAAAAGTTACTTGAATGGCCTATACAAAATGAAGCTTAACAACGCTTTTACTCAAGTATTTACATATTACCAAGAATTTTGGTAATTTTGGTGAAATGTAAGATTGCTTTTTTATCTGCAAATGGCTATCTTCAAGATATCTGAAATCACACTAAATAATATTTCATTGTTCCTTATTTGAACAGCGCAGATAGAAATGGTGATATTTGTGTCTGGAATTTTTCGTGGTTTTTTAGAAATAGTGAGTGTCACACTGTGGGTAATTAGTATAATTTAGTGATACTATGTTATTTAAGTTACTAAAAGAGTTCCTTAAAATATAATCCGCAAAGGATGAGTTCTTACAGAATTAATAGTACTTGGTCTCAATAGACGCTGGAAATTACACATATTAGTAAGAACGGTAGAATTTTTTGAATAAGGGTGTTTAATTTCTTGAATAAAAATACTTAAAAAAAGTCGTGAGTACAAGGGTAAATTTCTTTAGTAGCTAAAATGATTCTAACATTCTCCGTACTACGCAAGTCCGATGATAGAATCTTTGGAGACGAATTATATTTTCCGATTGTTGTAGGCATGGTTTCGTGAATAAACAAATGGAAATGGTGTACTTTCTTGAGTAGAGCACAAAATTCGTGCATGGAAGCAACATGTCCATTGTCCAATTTCGCGAGTATTTCGTGAGTCAATTTTCAGAAAATGTTAATAACCATCTATCTACTCCATATGATTTCTCAAGTATTTAAGATTTTCGCGAATTCGGTAGTCGCGAAATTGTACTGCTCCTACTTAGTATGTTAATGTAAGCTAGAATTTCGTAAACAATTTTTGGTTTCTTTCCATTTCATGTTTCTTGGGAAAATCACAAAATCGAGACAAATTTTGTAAGATTTTAAAGATAAAAATGTACCTATTCATATTCGAAGAAAAACGTGTTGCTGTAATACGATCTATATTATATTCTAGAAAGTTAACACATGGCCAAATATCATGAAAAAGAAATCTCACGAAATCTTCCAACTGAGACAGGAAAAGGAAAAGAAATCTGTTGAGAATTTTGAAACGTTTAGAATTGTTCTTTTTAAGATCAATAAAATTTTGAGGAAATGAATTAGTAAAATATTGAATATGGTTATATTTTAAGACAATTTTATGTTTTATTTCAAAGGGGATTGGATTTACATGAAAAGTAATTGGCGATTGTTTGAAGAAGCCATGCCATATGAAGAACTGTTTATGAAATTATATATTTGTTTATAAAAATTATTACATTTTTATGTTGGTTCAAATTAAGCAATATAAAAGAATAATATGTAATATTAGAAATATATTACCTTAAAAACTTCAGACTCCTAAAAAGAACCACGCTTTCAAGCTAGATTTAGAGCTGTATGTGGTATCTATGGATAGCAACAATATACTTAAACAAAAGCATGAAATATTGTTACATTATGCATTTAATTACTTTCTTGTTTCAATAGGATAAATACATATTAATAAGTAATTGAGGTGTATGCGCGAACCAACGTCTGTGTTGACATTTTTGTATAACTGGAGTTATTTACGAAACAAAGGTCTCTGACGTGTCCTCGATACGTATTTGCACTTGGTTTGAGCATACTGCAAAATGACCACGATATGGAGAGATTTCTAGAGGGAAATGCACTACAAAAACTGAGGAACAAAAGTATATGTTGCATACTTCTCATGAGTGAGCTCGCGCTTAAACATTGTGCTGGATTTATGGAACAATACCGCGTCACCTCGCACTTCGGACAGGATTCAACTACCTTGCCGTTTCTCTTAATACACGTGAAGTGTAACATAGACGTTTGTTCGCGCATACGCCTCAATTATTTTAGCAAGACACCTCAGTGGTGTCAAAACTCAGTCTTTACATATTAGTCATATCAATTGGTTTACTTTTCTACAATCTTTAGCTTCGTGTATCGAGAGTGTTTGAACGTAGATGCTATGGAATTTCCGGGCTCTATTTCGCCTCCTCCTCTAGCCGCATTTCCTGAGCTATCCTACCACTACGATTCGACCGATTCCACTTGGCCATTTTTTTTAAACGCGGTTGTACCCCAGAGGCGTCATTTAGTGGGGCTGAGACAATTGCTCCCTGAGTTTAAGAATAACATACTAAAACGTAAAAAAACTTCTTTAAAAAGACACATTAAACCCAGTGTCGGATTGGCATAAAAAATTGATTCGGGAAATTCACTGCGCCGGCTCACTTCACGGATCACTTTTTTTAACACTAGTGGGCCGGTACGTTTTTAACACTAGCCACTTTTTAACACTGTTTTATCACATTTTTAGCACTACAATTCGAGCAGCATAATTCACATTGTAGAGTGATGGTATCCGAAATGGAGGTCCGGGGTTCAAATGCTGGACCGACCATTCCGACTAAGATTTTTTTCCAGGACCTTCAATTTGTCCCTGTAGATGTATGCTACCATACCATACAGTACATACAATGAAGGCCAGGAGCGCTTCGTTTTACATCAATAAACTAACAGACAGAAAAGTTACAAACGT
The DNA here is from genome assembly GCA_022664845.1 of Lepisma saccharinum. Lineage (NCBI taxonomy): Eukaryota > Metazoa > Arthropoda > Insecta > Zygentoma > Lepismatidae > Lepisma > Lepisma saccharinum. The sequence goes on along the minus strand of JAGDQP010015010.1, from coordinate 26,758 downwards.
GATGGACTAAGGCCTCTCTTGCTGTTGTTTAGTTTAAAGAATTCTTTAGACATTACAACTTGGGCTGTGGATTTATAGGAATACTAACATTTGAAGCCAGTACTGTATATTGACATATATTTAACATTTATACAATTGGCATTTACAAATTCTTCCTGTATGGAACTTCACGACAAGAATCGCTTGAGTTCAGTAACTTTTTTCAGTGTTAACTTTTATCGTCCTGCCGTTATAAACATCTGCCAGAATTTCCTTTCCTATACACATATACCTAAATGTTTCTTAGTGTTTTTCACACAGAGAATTTCTATACGATTTATCATGCTTCATTTTTGACGAACTTCTCTCGCAGGCTATTTGTGTCACAGATAATATCAGAATTATTTAATAGGCATAAAATAGCGTGGCATAAGCACTGCTGTACAAGCTGTAATTATAAAGAAAAGGGAAAACGCACCACACGCACTTATTACACTGGTATGATTTATTAGTGTTTTCCTCGATTTGTTACCCACTACCACTTTTAGTACACGTGGCTGCATTTCAGTGCAGTGAACACAGTGGTCCAGAAACACCTGCAAGTTGGCCCAAACCCACTTGGCACAATTGAAGGGCAAAATGAGGACAAGGGTAAAGACATAATGTCATGTAAGGTGAAATCCAGACTCGGAAGTAACCATAGGCTACATAGACAGCCGTCCAGGGCGCCAAAAGACTGTGGGGCGTCACCAAGGAGGCTCTGGGAGAGGGCGTACATTATATTGAGAATATGTCGTCAGGTGTTACAGAGGGGCGCCAAGTTAACTGAATGCCTAGGGCGTCGAAGACGTTTGATCTGGACCTGGTTCAGGCAGAAAAAGTAATAATAGAACAAAATAATTATGTACAACTGGTGAAAGGACCTGTAATATTTCAAAAGGACATGCCATGGTATAAGGGTCATGAAAATATCGCAGTTTAATCGTCATCAGACTGCGTTATGCTGATACTGCGGGAGGCTTCAACAAACTAATGACTGCTGTTGGTATCGATTTCATACTGCTGCGTTGGTTCATAGGAGCTCTTACCACAGACTGACGATTGTTGTACGACTGTTGTTCACGATGCAAGTGTAACACCACAAAATCCTGGCTGGGTGAAGTCAAAAACTGCAACACCAAAATCCTTACCAGGATTATAAATAAAGTCGCCAGGAGCCTAGAGTACCCAAGCAACACATCTGACTACACTTTAGCTCCAAACACATTCTACGCCCCAGACGAGCGGTGCAGAAATGTCTTCCAGATTTAAGAATATCTGGGAATGATGATTCCAGATCAGTGATTGCTGCTAAAAACAGTAAATCTGAATGAGGGAGGAAATATCGATAAGGCGACACCTCCAATCTTTCTAATTAGATCGTCGGTTCATACTCTGAAGTACCAGCTGGTTCAGATTAGCGATAGTCAAAGAAAGAACGAAAATCTGTACTTGGGAATGATTTCATATGATCATACGCATAACAATTCATATGTGACTCAATTTGCATATCACTTTGAAGAATCTACTAAAGGGTGGCAAAAGACCATGTCTTACCTTTACCTTAGTAGAGCCCACACCTGTAGTCTGGAATCGCAATTCCTGAAATAAACACGACGAACACAACGAACGGCGGTCACAATCTAACCTAAACGTCGTGTCATATATCCCAAATGCAAATAATCTCTTCACACGTATTACATAAAGGAGTCACTTCATATATCATAACGCTGTATCTGCAGAATTTAGTATATAGTTCTTTTCCCAAGTTTTCACACCACAGCTAGCGATAGAATCCTACCACTGGCCTACAGATCTATGAACCAAATCTAATCTAATTAAAACGCATCTCTCAAAACGCTAGGATAACCGAAATAGAGAAATAAATTAGTATCAATTGCTTTCAAAATTTATTTAATTATTCGAAGTTTAATTTAGATGGATATCATAGTAAATGTTAATTAAATCACTGCAAAACACAAATGATATAACACACTGTATATGGTTATTCAACTAATACCTTACGTAATACCTAGTTAACTGAGAGGTTATATAGACTAAGTTCATTGAAAAGAAACTCAAAATGTTTAAGGAAATATAAAGATTTCAAAATTTCAGTTTATTCATCTGATTTTTCACAATATTCACTTTCGGAGGTAATAATTTCGTTAAGATCAGAACAGAATTACGCTTGTGTTGTAGAAATCAAACAAATTTGTATCTTTTATCTTGTACACATTAGTAATTAATTAAGTGAGAAGGAAAGTTGGTTTCGCAGATAAAAATGTTCATAATTTCTATAATAATTAATACATTTTGCTGAAATTTTCACGATATAGTCCAAAAACATTGCTATTTAATTTGGAAAAAGTTTTACCCCATTATTTTATACATAATTTAAGTTATTACCTAAAACATACCTTGATGAAAGAAACCAGTTTGCCTTAAAGCAGGCGTGATGTCATGACAGCTGATTACTATGTTATACAAATGAATGTTTGAATACATATTGAAATACACAATAATAATGTTATAAATGTGACAATTAAACGGAGAATAGTGGCTGTAGTTGAAAACAATATTAAATAATCATTTCGAGGTTTTAAATTTACAATTAAAGTAAAAAATTATCAAAAACGGTACGTAAAAATGGTAGAACAAACATTGTCGTTAATTTGACTAATTGCGGTGATGTATGGTAGCTGTTAACATGGCTAACCGGGAATTTTAAATATAAATGGAAACTGGGAGACTAAAAATTGGCATTTGGTTACTAGAATCGAACGACCCGATACTTAAAATGTAGGAATTCGGTTAATAGCGGCCCCATACTGAATTTAGCACATATTACCCATTTTGACAAATAATCTTTGAAATCAAAATAATAATTTTATTGCAGTGAAAATTTCGAAATAAATTTATCAAGATGAAATGTCTTAGTAACACTTGTATCGAATTTTGTTCTTGTCACAACCATGAATATAATCCACCGGAATAGACGAATAAATGTCGGAATATTCTTCGATTTGGATAAATTTTGCGTGTATATTTACCGATTTGTAGTTAGGGCTCAGGAGATACAAATGACGGAAAATCCCACACATCCATCCTTCGGGTCGGTAAAAATGGAACTAAAACTAACATGTCGGGGAGAGCAGTTCTCCCATCAACCGCAGAAGAATGCTGATTCACACCAATCAGCAAGAAACACAACGCCAAGCATTGACTAGGATCCAATCAAAATTAAGCACTAAATCCAAGTCAATGCTTCGTGACTAACGAAAACCTGAATAGATAAAGACTGAAAGCAAGCGAAAACTAAAACGAAACACACCGAAAGCGTGACTAAAACCAAACAAAGAGAAAAATATCGGGAGAGCACGAAAGGAAACAGAACATTACAAAGAAATAAAAGTGGAAGAAAACTAAAAATGAAACAGCAAACTTCCGAATACTGTGAATTCTGCATCTTGTACAAGTGTTTCCTTTTTCTGGAAGATGATCTCCAACTTGAGACAGTCGTACTTCGTCAGGTACACCGACAGTTCACCGTTTGTGATGAAAAAGTGGCTTGCTCCTGCCAAAGACAGAATCCAATGGAGAAAAAAGGTTGTTATAGTGGCGATGAACTTGCGAGTTCCATAAGCCATGGAGTTCATTTTTTTATATTTCATGGCAATATACAGGCAGCTATAACCTAAGCCTGTCAAAAGTCTGAAGGACGCAAGAAAATCTTAGAAAACCTGTCCGGATGGCTGACGTCAGGACTTGATCCTGCTTGTGGGTTCCTCAGTTTCACCGAGCGAATATCGGTATGGCATCGTGACAAAGGCCCTGGTCGCTACCTGTATTATTTTCTGCCCTACCCTATTCCGACCTTACCCAAAGATACCTAAACGCAACAATTAAAAATTTCTAAAATATATACACTGCACCTGAATTATGCACATGTTGTATCAAATCTAAATTTTAGGAGTTCGAGTCACTCTTCTAAATTCGTCAATGCTTTTTAAATTTACGTGGAAATTCATTATGTATAATATCGAAGTACTTATCCTAAAAGCCTAGTAAATAAAATTCTTCTTCTTTCTAATGAACATAGTTTCAGTTGCAACACAAACATATTACAAGAAAATAATAATATTTGTGTTTGAATATTCTTTTAAACTTTGTTAAAAAGAGCCGCCCGCTTTCCGACCTCTTCGATCAATGTTTCAATATTTTCATCCACTAATTCGCACATTAGGCCTACAATACACAGAGAAAGATGTTAACTCTGTAGTCACCTATGAAGGAATGATAACTGTCGTACAACTGTTTTGCCGTTGGTCTGTGGTACGTCAATGCTATTCTATATTGTGAGCTAGCCCTGGCGACAGTCCGCAGACAAACCTTCTGCGGGCTGTTGGGCAGGCTCGACGATACTTTTGTCATTCTCCTGTCGTTGTCGTTGGTGTGCGCACTCTAATTTAAAATACATTGCCACAGACAGGAGCCAGACAGTCGTACGACTGTTTTGTGCTTGGTGTACACACCGTCTTACTTGGGAAGTAAGAGGATCAGAGGTGACAAAACACGCAGCATTACGTCATTCATTATGTTCTCACGCAAGCTAATTCGTGCGTTCTGCTCTCTATATTTCTTGATGTGTTTGTTGAATGCTTCCTGGGTTTCTTCTCACATGTGACCAATTGGAAGAAGAGCTGAGGAAATTATAGATGGTCCATGTACAAGAATCTTGTGAACTAGGGCTGGTATGTAAAACCAGGAATAGTGACGGAAGTATAGCTCATGAAAGTCTGTAGTTCACGCCTCAACTTCCTCCGGATCTAGATTTAACACGCACGGCAGAGCCTGAAATAGAACCCCACATTTTTCTATCAGCTCCTGCTCTATTCCCGTTACCTCGGACACATTTGAAGCGTTAGCGAAAAATCTTCTGGACGTGTTTCCATCATGAGATGTACCGCCTCCGCCTTGCCTCTGTTCGTTCACAGTTAAACCTAGCTCTTCCTTTAATTTCTGCCGGATCTGTTGTTTTCTTTTCTTAATCACTCCTTTGTCTTGCGCTAGCACCTGCCACTTCTTCAGCTGCAACCTGTAGGAGCAAACACTCCATAAAGAAATGGAGCCAGTCCTTCGTCTGGGCTGTAGCTTTTGGATGTAGAGTCCTTTTGTACTCTTGTCCTAGAGTCCTTTTGTCCAGGATCTCCTTATTTTCGCCGCTCTTGTTGGATTTTTCTCCACCTATTGAAGAAGTTTGACTTTGTCCATTTCGCCTTCTTCCCTATATTTCGTAGACGTAGCAGACGTGAGGCTAGTACTGCACCCACCTGACCTCAAATGTTGGGTCTTTCTTCGCTTTGTGCGCGAGCTGCTTCCGGAGAAACGCATCTGAGGTCTACCAACTTTCCGCCGTAGTTCTTCAAGCTGTTGCTGATGGTTTGTTACCCTTGTGTACCGTATATTGAAAACAACTTCACCGTCCAACCATTATGTGTTATCCTTCTCGAAAACTTTATATATTCTTTTACATTTCTTCACCTTTCGGAAAAGTTAACAAAATTCTGCTACTTGCTGCTTCGCTTTTCCATCCAACGTCGACGACGTTTTTCCTCTTGAGAAATTCCATCAGACGCTTTCTTTTGCTGTCCTTGCTGCCCTTCACATTCCGTAGGACTTGGTACAGAGTTCTTCTTGTCGTTTTGTAAGACATATCTGCAACGAGAGAGTAGAGATAATAATAATAATACACCCAAATTTACATTCAAATTACCTAACATAGAGTAACGAACTTTTTCATTTAAACAAAAAGTAGCAACAATTAGCAAAATTTCCTTCTGGTTTCTACTAAAGGAAGTGTTCATCTATGTTCTGAAAACAAAATCTTAGTTTCATAGCGTTTCAGGCGACTTATAACTCTGCGAGAAAGTTAAACGCACATAGAATAAACTATTCGTTTATCATCTACTGCCATTACACCCTATTGCACACGCAACCAACTTCACAGACCATTTTTAATTAATTATGTGAACAATGTAAGCTACCAGGAAGCTTTCAAGACATTGCTTTCTTGCAGTATTATATTGCACTTCTTTCTACTACAATGGTCAACTTTCGGCAAGCAATCTCTTCGTAAAATGGAATTTTAGCAACTTCATTGCGAAGCAAATTTGCGTGGAGGGTCACGGACTAAAGAGCTTGATTTTCTCACCGCCTAATGTCTTTCTCATCGGATAAGACTTTTACATTTGATACTAGACTTGTCTCGGTTCTTTCTGCCGACTTTGGTTTTTGGAGTTTTGGCCAGATTTTAGTGGTTCTGAACCTCTGTGTAGTGGCTAGATTTGTAGCTTTCTGTAGTTGTGGCCAGCCCTTGGAAAAATGCAATAGTCACCATCTTTTTTAAAATTGCTGACAGAAACTGCGTAGCAAAGAGGCAAAGATTTTCGATGTCTTCTTCAGGGATCCTCTAGTAGCCTACGATTTTTTTCTTCTTAAATGAAATTCTTCGGATTCAATAAACATATCACTAAAAGGTTCGCCGAGTTTTAGGAACCGATTTTCATGATTGCTGATAACTGCTCTTAAGATACAGTTGTTTGTACACGCCCATTCTCACTCTCTCAAGATAATCAGTATGAGGATCATCGCTTAGAAAGCTGCCCTCTTAGTGTGTTCTTTCTAGCGATTCTTTGTTCTTATATCGAAGTTAACAAATCTAATATGAGAACCAAACTTTGTTCGAATGATAACAAAGCTAATATCAGAACAAGTAGATTTCAGGTTTCATTCTGTTGATTTCCAGAGTTGGGATCAAAATTACGACAGAAGCTTTTCATTTCATCTGAGGTACTCAGAATCATTTGATGAGTAACCAGTAAGTCCACTGAGCCTCTGTAAGTATTTCGAGAGAGAAGTCGTTTCGGCAGACACAAGTAGATGTGATCTACAAGCACAACTTCGAACTGCGAGTAGTTTGCCATCAAAGAGGGAGCTTCGTAACGAACATTTGGTTTCATTTCACGATTTGCAAATCTTGCATGAAGCGTACACACTAACTCGAAACATAAATTATCTGACTCTCATCCAGTACCAAACACGGTTTATACTGCTTTGTCTTTCGAACACCACCTTGTCGCTCTTATAGGAGAAAGTCTTTTGCAACTATCTTGACAAACAAGATTTTTAGTATGATCTCTGATAAAAAACACACACACACAAAAAAAAACCCACCACGCTTTATTGTTGGGTAGACTGAACAGTGAAATAGAAGCGTGATTGAATTCAGTTGTGTCTCTGAACACTAAATAGAAAACATGCGCATAATACCTAATATGAGTATGTCCCTGCGAGGCCTTTTTCATCCCAGCTTTGGAACCACTGTAATCAGTGAATCACCATTCATTTTCAGATACATTTTCGTCAAAGTTGCAACGTGTGCCGCTCAGCTCGTTTAGCGACGTACTCCCCGGATGTAGTTAAATATCTCTGTTTTTCTAAACGCAATGGTCGGACCCAGAAGATATTTTTTTCCAAGGAGACCCTCAAAAGCGATCGAAGCACCTGCCAGAGTGGTTATACGTGTATAGTTTTTCATAATGTTGGTCGCAAAATTCTATTCCACGAGAGAAGGTAAAAACTAATTCATGGAGTTTCAGAATTCTATCGAATTCGGTTCGGTTCAACCTAAAAGATTCACAAATCTTTCTTGTATTCTTGAGAATGAGCGTTTATAAGATTATTGAAACAAGCTCCATAGTTTCTCATCCTAAACGTTGAGTGCTTTTTCTTCCACACTGACAAGAGTGTCTGAGTTACATCAAATAACTCGTACAGAAGAATGTTCCTTTCTGCAGTCATCTTCACATCGATTGCACATGCCAACCAGCTAGTAACAACATTGACGTAGTACTGAAGGAATTCGCTAGTCACTGGTAGGGAAACACCAGCGACTCCATTGTCTCTCGCAAAGCGTCTAACGTTTAGTGCCCTTCGTTTAGCGATAGACGCTTGGAGGCAAACAGCTTTAACCTTTTATGTCGGAAGAAAACTTTTTAACATCAAGTCCGTGAGTCTAGAGAGAACGCTGAACAGCTTTAACGGTGTTGATTACCCCGCCATCCTGGTATACCCTTTCCATTGATATGCATAAGAATTGTTTTACTCGTTTTATGTCTCCCACGAGCGTAATTTTAACTTCCGTTTCCGCCTCGATTTTCGTAATAGTTGTTCTAACTCATGATGTTTTATAAAAATGCATTATTATTTATACAGATAATATAATTTCCCATTGATATATTGTGTTTTGTATAGTGGACTTTTAATAATACATTAAGCTAATGTATTTGAAGAAACTTCACATTTTCAAAACAATACAAGTCAAAATAGCCATCAAAACAAGTTACATGAAGGCAGAACTTGAATATTCCACTTCTCGGACCCATAAAACGAGTAAAACAATTCCCATATAAACTAATGAAAAGTGTATATCAAGATGGAGGGGGTGATCTAGACCGTTAAAGGGTTCTTCACCTTTTCCAGAATGGAGATCCGCTTCTGCTAAGAGTCTCTGGCACATTTGTATTTCTCTATCGTAAAGAATTATGATGGGATTTTTATTCGTATCTATGACAATCCACCTGAAAAGAAAGTATACCTAGTTCTTGATCTTCCTTTGTCACCTACTCGTTGATGAGATCTCTAATAATACTCACAATGTGGTTGACGGTAGTTTTTGGCAATTCGACCCGACTCAAAACTTTTGACTTTATCCAATAAGTTTAACCAGGAAGTTCTTCATCGTTACGTTGTATTTTGACAGAAGTATGACAAATTCCAAGAAGTTACCATTATCCGGAGATTCGTTATCTAAAGTAAAAGCAACTTCACTCTTATCGCCTCTCTAAGCAAGACTTCGTTTACTAATTAATTTCACAATGTTAGTATCTCCGCCGATCACTAGCTGACGCTGTTTAACTTCATCGTTCTTTTACTTGAAGGTTCCACGATATTCGAGAACATAGAAATTGTATAATCGATTATCCTTTATCTCATTAACACAGCTACTTGCTAATTATTTCAGTCATATCTTATGTAAAAACTTCGGTAAACTTTATTTTAAATACGCCAGTCTAGTAACTGTTGACTTCGGCCCGTCACGCCCGTCACGATTATCCGTCACGCTCGAGTTAAAAGACACCCATGACACCCTACCTGAACTCGACCTCGGGATCTTCGAGTCGTTGGCCTAACGCCTTAGACCGCACGGTTACCAGGTCGGCGATTGGGCCCCATGACAATTGAAGAATAGAAATGCCAAATTTTCAAGTGCCACTGTTAAAAAAAACAAAAAACGCTTTTCTCCACAAGCATATTCGATGTGCCCAGCTGCTTGTTCCAAGTAACTAGTCAATTAGAAAGAGGTGAAAACAATCACATCATATTAGAAGGCATACATTATGTGAAGCCAAACCTATTCAGTTTTCTGCTTCTGTAAAATTTCAATTTTGGCACTTAGAGAGTTTGTTATTTCACCTCTTCAATTATTTAATGTGGATTCCAAATCAAAATGATGATCTTTGTACAAATTCACTATTCACCAAAACTTGGGTATAATATTGTTGACTTGTGTGGGTCGACGGTTGGACTGCGGATTTTGTTTTTAACATTTGTTGACCGGTGTACTACTTTGAGAACATCTTTAACTGGACTGGACACGTAATGGTAGACGAGAGAGTCTCAACTTCTGTTCAAAATTGTATTTTTGATCTTTCTGTTAATTTGTAAAATATAGCAAAATTTAGTTTAAATCGGCTCAGACCGGCCCACATTGCACCGGCCCACCGGGAAATTTCCCACCTCCGTTTATGGTCAATCCTGCACTTAAACCGACATAAAACACACTGAAAGGTAAAGAAAAAATGTTTTGTTTTCAATTTCGATTTTTTGTAGGAGTTCGGAATCCAGTTAACAACTAAAATAACTATTTGTAACGTGCTACGTAATGTAGGTTAGTAAGTTTTAATTTCGCGTTATAGTAATTAACTTGGCGCCCACCTCATAGAGGAATCGAAAAGATTTTAAGAGTCTTTTTATTTTTACTTATAGTGTGTTTTTAAGTCGGTCGTTTATATTCGTCTCTGCAAAGAAGTTTAAATCTCTATACGCTTTCCTTTTATATCAGTACCGCTCAAGAATTATTCTGCATTACGTCTGCATGGAGACACAATTATAATTGGATCACCGAGAAACCCTGTGTTTCGCCTGTCCAACAGTGACTAGACTTATCATACTAGTGACTCTCTAATGGAAACCAGCCCGACGTACTAGATTTTATTTTACACAAAGACATTCCCTTTCACTTAAAAATAGAAGTGCAGGATGAATTTGACTCCGATCGCCTCCCAGTTTGTATTACAATTAATGAAACTGCCGATGTAATAGAAACTAACAGCTTCAATTACAAAGCAGTCGATTGGCATCTTTTCCGTATAAACTCTTAGCCGTTAGCATTCCAGGGGGAGTACATAATTAACTCCACCGCGGACATAGAAAACGCAATACATATACTAACTTCAAACATACAAAATACATCAGAAGCGTCCATCCCCAAACGTCAAAACCTCAACCACTAACTACCAGCAGATATTAAGAGACTGATAGCTCTTAGAAACAACCTGAGAAAACAACATCAGCGTACGCGAAACAACTTGTACAAAGACCAAATTAAACGTTTACGTAGAATTATTAAAACAGAAATTCAAAGATTTCGTAATAAAACATGGGACGACAAAGTCAGCAAACTTAAGGTATCAGACAACTCCATCTGGAAAATGACAAAGAACTTCACAAAGCCATACATCCCTACACCATCAGTGCATGGGGAAAATGATATTGTGTATTCGGACACAGATAAAGCGAACGCTTTTGCTGACACGCTAGAAAAACTTTCCAACCATTTACCTCTCCATCAAACCCTAACAATGATAAAATTGTTAGGGACAGAGTGGCTTTCTTCTTATCAGATGATAATACAACCAAAATACTGCGAGTAAAGAAAAAGGAGATATCAAATATATTAAGAAAGCTGAAACCTTTCAAAGCACCAGGAGAAGATAACATACAAAACATTTGCCTTAAAAGTTTACCTGTCGAAGCCATCACTTTCCTTAAGAAAATTATCAATGGAATATTAAAGTTTACCTATTTTCCAACGTGCTGGAAAACAGCAACGGTTACTACACTACCAAAACCTGGTAAACATCCGTTATTTCCTCAAAACTATAGCCCTATCAGTCTCCTTAATACCATGGCCAAACTCACAGAGGCAGTCGTATTACACAGACTAAAGAAACACCTAAACATAAACAACATCAGTCTCCTTAATACCATGGCCAAACTCACAGAGGCAGTCATATTACACAGACTAAAGAAACACCTAAACACAAACAACATCATAGCGAACGAACAATTCGGCTTCAAAGAAAAACATTCCACTATCCACCAACTCGTGAGGGTAGTGAAATATATCACAGACAAATTCAATAAAAACCAAAGCACGGGTGCAGTCTTTCTCGATATAGAGAAAGCATTTGATAGAGTCTGGCCAACATGAATATAAATTAATCCAGGCGAAATTCCCAGCTCCCTACGTTCATCCCCTCAGATCTTACCTAAAAACATTTTTTTTGTAGCAGTAAATTCACAGTTTTCGACCACGAGAAACATTGAAGTCGGAGTGCCACAGGGTTCACTACTAGTACCGACACTGTTTAACATATATGTGAACGATATTCCAACGGACAAAGACACTAACTTAGCCCTGTTTGCAGATGAAACATGTATATTCGCGCGCAGTTGGCAACCAAAACAAATACACAAATATCTCCAAAACCACTTCCAAAAACTCGAACTCTGGTTCGCAAAATGGAAAATAAAGATAAACACTGGTAAAACAGAAACTGTATACTTCCAAAAAACCGTAAACAACCAGAAACAATACTACATCTATTCAATAAAGCTACTGAATTGTAAGAAAAAGCGAAACGTCTTGGCCCAACCCTGGACAGGAAGCTAACAATCTGAAAACATATACAAAATCACATTGGTAAAGCATCAGGCAAACTAGCTGAGCTCAAATCACGGTGTAAGATAAGTAGGTGAGGAAGCAATAGCATTCAGCAATAGAAATATTATGTTCCCTTATTGCACGTAGTTCCAACTGCGATCGCTAGATGGCAGGCCCAACTGCGGGCCTGCTAGAGTAACCTAGTATATACTGGGTATTCTATAGATGGTCTACCATAAACATGGGTATGGAAAACATGGAAAGAAAATCGAGTTGCAAGTTCTGGGTCTAT
>JAGDQP010015010.1:0-14278 GCA_022664845.1 Lepisma saccharinum | reverse complement strand
ATATATATATATATATATATATATATATATATATATATACCAATAATGTTATGTACCTCGCTGTACGCACACCTATACAGTAAATAAGTTTCCAACGGATGAAAATCTGAAAATATTATGGTCACAAAACACCGGCCGCCTGTCAACCAGTTGTTGAAACCTCCCAATGAAAGAAGTCACCGGTTTTGGAGACAAAGAATTAGATCACTGTTCTCCGCACGCCAATCTTATCTTGCAGTGTTTTCCCGGAAAGCTGGTTTTGCAGGCTGCGAAAAACAGTAGTCTGTTGGTGCAAGATTTGGTGAAAACGCCGAGTCGGGGAGTTTCTCCCAGCCACATTCCTCGATCTAAGGACAGATTCTTGCCGTAAGTAGGTTAGTAGGTGCGCGTTATAACCGTATTTTATCACACCCTTGCGATTAACCAGAGCAGGACGTTTCTCCAACAATGCGGTCTGTAGACGTTCAAGCTGTAGACATTGATCGTCTGGTTACCTGGCAAGAGCTCAAAATGAATTATCCGGAAACACTCAACATCACTTTACAGGGGTAGAGATCCTATTTTGCCATAACTCCTGCGGCTTCTTTTTAGGTATCCACTGTCGTTTGCGTGTAATGTTATGGTAGAGGAGCCACTTTGTATTCCCTGTCACAATTCCGTCCAGAGATGGCTCACGTCTGTGATGGGTGAGTAGGGAACTGCAGATATCAACTCGTTGCTACTTCTGTTGAGGCGTTAATGCAAGGTATACCCATTTTCCGAGTTTCTGCAGATGACGATGGATGGTCGAATGGGTAACATGGCACTGGCCAGTTCTTCAACAGTTTGCACTGGATTTACCTCCACCGCTGCTCGCAAGGCATCGTTGTCCAGCTGCATCAGACTCCATTCCCGTGGCTTATCGGTGAGGCTGGTGTCCCCAGAACGAAACCTCTGGCACTTTCACACATCCACAGCATCCTGACAATATACGGCCTTGTTGTTTCGTGCCGCTGCGCTGGCTGGATGTCCCTGGTGAAATTCATACATGAGAGTGCCGTATGTGGTCTTCCGATACTGCCATTATCAATCACAAGCCAGTTCCAACCAGTGGAGTAAACCGTTCTCCTTCTACACACAGTTGCACAATCAAGTGCCCTGTATGACTCAGCTATGGCAAGGGCCTTCTAGTTCACTATTCGCTCGTCAGATGGTGTCATTGCAGCGGTCATCGCAAGTACGCCATTACTTATGGGATAACTCGTTTGCAAAAATTGTCAGTAACGTTCTGAAAAGAAGGCCCAATGTAGACTCAGCAAACTTTTACTCTTGTGGATCCACTGGACGTCCTATGGACATAAAATGAGACTTCATTGGACGTATGTGCACATGTTACAGCCCATCCGTTAAAATCCGTACTTGTCCATAATTGTACCTTTTATGGATATCCACTGGACATAACTATCGAGTCTACTTTGGAAGTCTAATGGACATCTCTTGCCTTCTCCATTGGACGTACTCCTCCTGTGGACACAAAATGAATGGTATGACTGCATCCAATGATGTCCATAGGATGTACTTGTGCTATGTTGGAGTAGATATGAAATTGCAATCCAAAAATGAAAAAAAAAGTATATATGAAATGAGATAATGAAATTAAGATAAGGGCCATGAAGGGATTACAATAGAGCATGGCTGGGAGCAGAGGCGGTGTTAGGTGAGCGCGGGGACTAGGGCAATAATGACCCCGCGGGGCCAAAGTACAATTAAAAATCGCTGAGCGCCAAAATGTTACATCTAAAGCCGATAAAGCAGTAAGCAACTTCCCACTAAGTGCTTCCTCTCACTTCTTTCTTTCATTCCTAACTCTAAATTTATTACTAAATATTCTTTTTTAATGAACAATGGTTTCTTATGAAAAAAAAATCCGACATAATTTATTTAAAGAAAGTACAATATATTTTAAAAACTACATTGCTAATTACAAGTGCACTGTCAATTTCGATATTCGATACTTATCTTACACCGTGGCTCAAATGCCTCATCGCAAACAAACAAACAAATGAGTAACAAAACTAAAGCTACACTTTACAAAACAATAACATGACCGATAGTAACATATACTGTGCCAGCATGGGGTCACGCTGCTGCTCAACACACAAATAAATTACAAATTTTCCAAAACAGAATGGTCAAATTACCAAAAAGATGCCCACGTTACACGAGGCTGGCCTCACTACAAGAACTAGACATCCTGCAAATGAAAAATCACATCCAATATTTAGCTCAGGCGTTCTACAATAATACTCACCTAAGCAAAAATAACCCAATTAGCTCTCTAGAGAAATACTCAACCAATGTTCATCTAAAATATAAAAGACACATAAACCTAAATCATCCTAACCCAACAGAACACAATTTAAAAAAAATATGAAAGAAAGTGAATAGCATAACAAATGATGATTATACATAGTAAATAAGAAATAACTGTGTCTCAAACAAATATGTAATAAAAAGTGAATAGCAGTTAGGTAAGAAAATAGCATCAATAGCCATTTAGTCTCTTTTCAGCAAAAGTAGGAGTAGCACGTGGCCTCTCCAGATTTACCCGCATGCGCTGTATGTGTTTGTGAATGTGTGACAAGTGAATTGCATGTAAAACAACACTTGCCGAATTGGATGCATAATAAATTGAACAAAATCAATTACAGACTTTTACCTGGGTTTATCCACCCTTCTTATCATGCGTGGCTTACCAGGTAAATTATACAGTAGTTAGAACCGATACAAGGATTTTTACGGAATATACAGCATCGTATATTCTGGTTTTCCCCCCTTACATGAAAACTCTTCTCGCGCTTTCCTCTCATCTTGTTTCACCTTCTTTCTTCTCTTATACACTGCACCGATATGAGGTAAATGTCTTCATATAGTTAGATATCGTAGCATCCACACCCGCGCCATAGCCTGTAGTTGCATGAATGCATGTAGGAGAGTCGCAGTAGCCAGTGGACGGCGGCTCACTTGGCGTTCTTGGAAGGTACATGTTATCTAAGTTTTTCTGTTTTTGTTTCTGTTCTCAAAAGGTGTGCACTAGCACTGTAGTATGCCGCGAAATTGAGCGCCTGCCCCACACCGCGGAACAAAAATATTTTGATTAAAATGGTATAATAGAGGAAACGCGAAATAAAAATTGAATAACTTTAAAACGTTATTATTTTATTAATACAAAAGGAGCAGTACAACATAGAAATTGTTAAGATTATTGAGTCAATAGTTCATTTTTGTAATAATTGACCTGTTTGTTTATTTTGGAACCTAATCTGGCGTGGGACAAGAAGGCCGACCTTCCCGGAGCCATCACAGTTCTTATTCCAGTTTGTTTTCTTAATTTTGTAGCATGGCACTCTCTTAGCATGTATAAGTACTAATTTTTTACCCCTTTTAGTGAAACAATTGCTGCATAAGAATTGTTCTCTGCGGGTTTAGCTTCTTTCTTGTTAGTGGATCTTGGTTCAGAGTCCTGCCGTGTGAAGTCTTAACTCTGCGGCCTATACTTGGTGTTTCATTGTTTTCTGGTTGGTTAGTCTTGAAGCACCAGCGTGACTGTAACCTGATATTTATTATTATTATTGGCAAATTATTTGTTATTGTACTGTATAAGAATTCATAGTTAGTGGTTTATTTGTTGTTAACATCTAAGGTAAGTCAGTCGACTTTTAAGAAATGGACCTACAGATTTTTGGTAAAGTGGATTCCAAACCATCGTTCGATGAACCTTTACGAGAATTGAGCTTGTGACCTAGCGTACAGCAGATGAACGCGATTGACATTCGACCAGTTTATGCTATTTTTGGTACATGCTTTTTGATCGTGTAAGAATTATTTGGGCATACGTGTGTAGAAGATAGGTAGTTTGGCCTACCTATTAGATTTTTATATCTTTTAGTAGAGTTGGGTTTTCGCTGTTCTGCTTCAGCACATACTAGCTGAAATGTGTGATTCCAAGGTTTTGAAAATGAATTTACATCCCTCATTGTGTACTGTTTTTTAAACATTTCTAAGCGGCCTATATAATTTTCTAGAGGGTTTTGTTTTGGTAACTGAGTTTATTGTACTGTTTTGCTACTTCTGATTCTTCCTCGAACAATATATTCGGTTGGATCATCTGATATGTTTACTTAATGCGTGCCTGTTCTCTTGAGAATATATTTTGCTTTTTTATAATTAATTTGTTTTATTCTTGGTTTGGTCATGTCTTGGTGTCTTGCTAATTTTCTACGCACCTGTAACGTTTGGCTGTGTGTAGTAAGCAGCAGTGTAAATCACAGCAGTGTGCTTTTTTAGATTGCGTTTTTTTAAATTATTATAATATAAGCGTTACTAGGTTTCTTTTGGTGTTTTCTTTCCTGGGTATTTTTAGTTGTTTGGCTTGAGATATGGCTGAGTTGGGTTTGTAGAATTGCCCGAGGACAGGACAACTAGCGTCATCTAAGTCCTACCTAGAGAAGTATTGTTTATTTTTTGTGATTGCTATTCTTTTTATGTGAAACATTGTAACTTAAGTGCTCTTTTTATCAATATTGATAGTGTACAGCATAAGCGGTAAGTTCTTTTGGGTAATTTTAACCCTATCCGTTTTCATGTTTCTCCCTGCGTGTGTGAGGAGAAAGATGTGGTCATCATCATATAGTATGCTGCCCGCAGGACAGCCAAAATGGACTTCTAGACCTTCGTTCTTCGTGAATGTTAATGTGGTAATTAGAAATTCAATTTTTTGGAAATAAATTGATTCAGGACCCACCCGCTCGCACCAGGCAGCCAGTCAGGAAAAACTGCTGTAATCTATGTGAAGTAATGCGTCGTTGTTTAGGAGAGTACGAAGAACTAGTGAGGAATATGATTGTTTTGGTGTTTAGTTTTGATTTCGATGTACTTGGTGCTTTGTGTTATTAGATTGTTTTAAGTTTCTTGCTTCTATTTTACCGTGGAGAGATGAGTTTGAAATGTTATAATGTTTATTTGTTAGCGCTGTCTTGCAATTTGTTTACATGTATAGAAGTTCCTGGTAAGTAATGCTGTGATTAATTTTGTAGTTTAGTGAATTTTCTGTCTTTTGCCGATTGAATGTAGTTAATTCTTTTTTGTTTTAGGTATGAGTCAATTGGTGTGATTTGAAGATTTTTGTGAAGGTCATGTTTCTGTTTTCCACATTCGCTTCGAAACCCTAAGTTTAAAGGGTTATCGCTCAAACCCTTTAAATAGGTTCAATGTTAGTTTTAAGGTTGTATAGTTCATGGCCATAAGTAACCATGGTCCGTAATATGGATAAGTAAAGTCTGGTTTTGAGTTCAAGAGAAAGTGTGGATAGAAGAATTGTTTTGAGTGTCGCGAAAGCCGGTAGTCCTTTTTTCTTCTTCTTGTGTGTTCTATAAGCAAGTCTATGATCTAATGTGACTCTGAGATAGTTGGCTGTATTTGTAGGTTTGATTTTTGCGTTAATAATATTGATTGTCTTAGTCTTTTTGTTTCTCGTGCCGCGACCCGATGGGTAAAATACGATGAATTGAGTCTTCTTGCCGTTCAGTATCAATGTCCATGTTTTGCAGCATTTTGAAAATTGATTTGTGATTTTTTGTAAATTTCTAATTAATTACAGATTTGGTAGTTCTGACGGTAGTCCAATAAACGGTATCGTCAGCGAATAAGCCTAACTGAGTTGATGTTAAGGTGAAATGGGTGTGTCATTAACATATAAGGTTTATAATCTCAGACTTATAGCTGCGCCCTGTGGGACCCCTCTCTGTATGATTATGTTATCTAAAAACTCCTCTCCTGATCTAATTTTGGTAGTTCCGTTCGTTAGTAAGTTTCGTTATCCATCGGATTACGGTTGTTGGTAAGTCTAATGAACATAATTTACAAAGAGGACCATAGTGATAAACGGTATCAAAAGCACTAGTGAGGTCCATAGGAAATATAATCACTCAACTTGAAATATATATTATTATTTCCATCGGACAGTAATAGCAAAGAAGTAGTAGAGAATAAAATACTTGTTTGTTCACGAGCCCTTATAAATTCCATCGGTCGACATTACTGGTGAAATCTATGAATAAGGTGGGCCAGTGGGTTGACCGACAAAATTTTAGGTTCTCGAAGGTCCTCCCAGACCCACCTTTGGCGCCGCCCATGACAGAATAGAAATGTTTTTTAACGTTTATCATCTGGCGTAATTCTGTTCTTGACACTATAACAGTCTTCCTCAATAGAGTAAAATATCTATCCATATTAAACCACAATAAAGTGTCCTTCAATGTAACATTTGAGTTCACGTAGGTAGTAATAAATTTTATGAAAGGAAATTCAAACAAGTTTCGTAGCGATGAGCTCAAAGGTCATATTTTGTTTTCGAAATACTAAACATATCCTAATCTTGGTGTACTCGACTTGAACCATTGTGGTGAATAAACACCGTGTGCGCGGGTTCTCACGTTTCTTCCCACTTTCATTCTACCAATCATCCCATCATCATATATCCATCCAACATGAGCCAAAGCTGCCTAAAAGTCTTAAAAATTAAATTCAAAATTCGATTTGAACCTATTCTTATAGCTTGAGATTTGTCATCAAAGTTAAATAATTGATGACGAAGATAACTTGAGATTCAACTCAACTTTTAATAGAGTCTGGTTAGATATTCTCTCCGTAAACTAATATCAGCTAAGTTTAATCTCAAATCTAAAACAACGAAATCGGGTTCAATGTGAGTTTTTCAAGAATCTGAATAAGTTTCATGCATTGAGAGCAAACTAATAAGTTACAGAGATGACTTTGCACGATTAAACTTTGGCTAACTCGAGCTGTATCCGATTTTAGGGTTTGATGTTTGAGATCAAATTTAGCTAGTAAGTTTGAAAGATAACTCAAGATTCAATTTAAGATCTCTAAGATTATGGACCAGTTTAACGTGGTAGTTAGGTTTCAAATTAAACTGTAGACTAGGAAATTAGGTTAAACATAACCTCTTCGAGGTTCTGGAGAAATATCAGTGTTTGATGCTAGAGACTTATTTATAAAGAAATCAGTGTAGAAATGGAGTTGAAACGAATTGCGTAATTTGCGCTTTCAGCTCAAAATGAACACATATATAACAGAGATACGAACAAACATGTAGCAATATTCTACGTTAAATATTTAACAATAAAATATTGAAAAAAATATATTTCAATATTAAGACAAATCATAATGTTTATCAAATACATTTTTGGTATAGGTTTGACTAGGTTTAAACACATAAAATGGTTAAGAAAGAAAAAGCGGAGTTAAAAAATAAAATTCAAAATTTTTATTTCACATACATACTTCGACATAAATAAATTACGTTTTAAGCAAATGATAGTCTTTTATAGTAACTACTAATCGACTTTTCATACATTTATAATTATGAACTCTACAGTACGATTGTTATTTTGTACACACAAACTTTGATATTGCTTATTGTCCATATGGAGCCTGTACATAATTTTCAAGGAGAGCCTAAGGAAGGGATATGAACTATTATAAAGTTTTATGTATTACTATTATACAGATATACACAACATTAACGTCACATTCCAACATTTCAGGTACTCAATCGATAGTCACTTTGAGAGCAAATTCTGGACGAAACAAAATATTCAGTAACAAACAATCCTTATGTGCAATCAACGACACAATTCAATCAAATATACACCACATCTCCGTCGAATTTTTAATGTCCCAATTTAAATCTAACAAACATTTCGTCCCCAAAACAGTGATGAAAAATATGATATACAATGTGTGACAATTAAAACACACGACTGTTTTATATGTTTAGTATTAACATAACATAACCCATCCTCCGCCGTTTCTTAATCTCCTTTTAGCAGAATTAGCCAACCAAAACATTTCAGTATGTGCAAGTAGTGAATCATTAGCAAGCATTCTTGGATCCATTCGTAGGTGTCAGTAGCCTTTCCTTCCATCTCGGAACGAAATGCTTGATTACATAGTTTATTGGCATCATTTGTACCCGTCTTTAACGCTATGAAACAAGAAGTATCTTCATAATCCGCAACAGATTCCACATGCATCGACACTAGTAATCTCAAATTTAGATTGAATGATACCATTCAACGATATGGGTTGTTTCTTGTTCTTGTTCTACAAAATACTCTCCTACTTTGTTAACACTGTAGATTATCTCCACCTTGGTGATATGTTTCGTCCGTTCATTTGTTTCATTCCTTTTGTATTTGTCTGGAGTAGAATTTCGAAGTTTAGTTTTCACGTAACTTTCCTTGATATTTATTTTGGCACGATACTTTTATGAAAATGCGTTATTTCATACACGAACAATATACGTGGATGGATAAAAAAAAACAAGGTTACAAGAAGCATTCTAAGAATGCACGAAATAGGAATTTAGAATTTAATGTTTAAGGCCTTTAGGAAACTTTGGTTCAGGCTGCATGGATGATGATGATATGAATTGGTAGAACGAAAAAAGTGGAAGAGAACGGGATAACTTCGAGAAAACCCACGCACATGGTGTTCGTCCACAACAAAGTTCACATGACATGAACAGGGATCGAACAGACGACCCCTAGCACCAAAGGAGAGCGCTCTACCATTTAGTCACCGTGGAACATACGAAATAGGAGGTACCCGGAGATGCAGCAGTTTGTGCCATATACGCTTGGGGAGCTTCGGCAGCTTTACGTTCACCGTCAGTTGACTAGTAGCCAATGCAATTGCGAGACGCTTGCAGAATTGGTCTGCCGTGGAAGTGCCAGCTGTAATACACTTCCTGTAGGCTGCCTGAAGCATGGACAGACAGACCATAGTTGCTCTTCAGTATTATGCCACATGCCCACATTACCGCGGCCATCAGACGCAAACGGGCAGGCAAGTGATGCAGTGGTGACAATGCCAGACTCAATAGTTGCTGGAACGTTTCGGATGGGAAGTGCGGAGCCACCCCTCCACCCCACGGAGCTCGAACCTATTCCGTTTTCTCCAGCGAAAAGTACACTTCATTGGAACATGCTTCTCGTCGCACTATGAAGTCAAGACAACTTCCACGAAGTGGTCAATGAGCAGGGGCATTAAACAAGACGGAATCAACAAGTTGGTTCGGCGCTCTGGTAAATGTCTCGATCGTATTGGTAATTATGTGCTAAGTGATGTGTGTGTAGCCTTCTTAGAATACATAATCGATCCATACCCGATCACACTGTGGGTTTTTAATTTGCTATTGTAACCTTTTTTTTTTCTGATTCATCCACGTGGACATGCTGAGTTTTATATATTTATTTATTTATTAGAAGTTAGCACGGATACAGCAAACGCCATTTTACATCGTTCTTATAACAATGCGATTAACAGTAAAAATAATAACAACAAAATAATAAGAAATAAGATTATTTTTTTTCATTCCAGATTCATATAACAAGCCTTTAGAAATTTACTGTTACTGAGAGAGAAGTCTGGTGGCGAAGGAAGAGTATACAAGAGATCGTTGAACCAAACACAATCGCGGTTTAGAGAGGTAGAAATGATGTTGGAAACGGACATTTTGTCTGAGTACTCTTAGTTTAAAAAGTGAAAGAAGGACGTTGGTCCGGAGTGCGCCCTGCATTATTTTGTAAAGAAATTTTAAGTAATTAGTTTTTTTCAAGTGTCTACGTCTTTTAAGTCAAGAAAATTCAAAATATCTACGTTAGATTTGTGTTGGAGGTTGGATACCCTGTGTTGTACAATGCGGCTAAAGAAATTTTGGACTTTGTGCAATTCAGATAAGTTGGTTTCACAAGCCACAGACCAGATAGATAAACAGTATTCAATAATAAGAAGTACACAAGAAAATATGACCGAAGAGCTCTGAAATCTTTAATATCGGTAAACCTATGGAGAAGTCCAAGAAGGTTGAGTGCTTTAGAAGTTAGGAATTCAATATGAAGAGTGAAATTGAGTTTTTCATCTAATACGATACCAAGGTCTTTGTAATGGTCTACCCATGGTATATTAGATGAGGATAATATGTACGTACATTTTGTATTATGGGTTTTGAGTGAGAAACGCATTGCAGCAGTTTAGCAAGGAATAAGTATTAAGTAGGATTTTATACAATTAATTAAATTTAATGCTTTTTAGAAGATTTTTAACAATAACTGTATTCTGAAACTTTTCTATTTTTTTCTCCTCCTTCTCCACCTATCCCACTACTACTACTACTACTAATGAAAACAATAATAGCATAACTATTTATTTTCTTTTGAAATAGAAACAAATGATTAAAAAACAACAATACTATTCCTCAATTGCGTTTTAATTATTTTTCTTGAAGTAGGATACTCCTTTTATAATTAAAAAATTAAAAGCTATTTTTCTGATCATTGCATGAAAATAAAGCTGTATTAAATATATAAAATGAGAAGTCAATTTTCAACGAGTTCCGCTTATCTTATCAGGGAGCACTATGTAACAAAACCGCAATGTCACCTACCGTCAGTTTTGTGAACTCGCTCAACACAACAATCAGAAACAAATGCCGACAAAGAAACACACAAAATTACATGCGATAGAATACTACATTAATATACTTTTAAAAAAATACAAAATTTACCAAATAAGCACGAAGAAAAATTTGTAAAATGAGAACATAAAAATCTTCTGAAAAACAAAGGATGAGCAAAACCCAACCCATATAAATCAATGGTAGGAATATACAAAGATTGGACTATAATATTTCGTGAGTAGTTGGTGACTTTGTGACATATAACACACGCCATCACAAAGATGTTAAACCGAATGTTTTATAGACCGAATGTAGAACTACTTAACCAATCACTTCACCGAGATGGTAGCTTTGGGGACTTGTTATTTGCGAACTGAGAATAGGATAGTTTAGGTGAGATTAAATTAGTTTAGTGTTTACTGGTTTTTCTGTTAGAATAGAAAAGCCCGACGCATACTAAAGAAAATGCCTAAGTGTCCTTTGCCCAAGTATAATTTTCAGACTCGATTTAGACTATATAATTCTCAGACCTTTCATTTCTTTACATAACAGTGCAAAAAACAACACCAGCAGCTTTATACGCAAAAAATATATGTTTCAGGTAATTATTGTTGAAACTATTGAGTCTTGAGGCTTATTAACTGAACAAATATCTACCCATTCCTTACCTTTGAATTCGGTGTTCAAAAATTGAACTTGCTTTCTTATAAGCTTGGGGACAATTTACACTGTCAGTATCATTACCGACCAAGATAGTGGTGTTGTCTGAGGCTTCAGACTACCATTGCCATGGTCGTGGACTCCAATTCCGCCTGAGGCATGGATTGTGACATGCACAAGTCACAAGTTACTAAAATGGCCTTTGCAAAATATATTTGATCAACGTTCTATCTCAGAAGCATTCAGACTTCACAGAATAAATGCTTCGAAACCTTCGAAGAGAGCCTAATGATGATGTTGCTGTTTTACACTCCATATAATATTACTTATATTCACCACAAGAATTGAAATATGTTTGGAAAGGTTCACTTTATTAATGAACCTTCCAGTAAACCTTAAGAACATTAAATGGATTACGAAGAAGAAGAAAAAAGCCAGAACGGACGTCCCCTATCAAGGTATACAGTAATAACCATTTCATGTGTGGGGCATTGAAAACGTACTTGCCGAACATATACAGTATTTGCTTTTTTGAACTTTAAATTTTATAAACAATATGACCAGAAGACACGCAGACAAACAATTTGGCATCAATGCTGAAGCAGCATAATGATAAACACTCAGACGAGGGGTGAACCACTGGGACCATTCAGATTCCTCTTGGGCGTTGATTGTTACCAGATAATAGGCCTACACACACCTATAGAAGAGCTACAGACTCCCTGTATTTAGTTGATATTTTAATTTACAGTAAGGTTTCTTTAGGTTTTATATAATTGAGTCAGTGAAGTCAGCTATGTTCATTTGAACCATTATTATGAAACTTTTAATACCACTTTAAAAACTATTTCACAGAGGTAATTGTTTCATTACGTTACTTGTTGGTGTTGTTAAGTTCTCTTTGAATATCATCTAGCGTCTTTCCTTTTGTTTCTGGAACAACGAAGAAGACAAATACAGATCCAAGAATACTCATGAAGCTAAAAGAAAGAAAAGTAGCTCCGAAGCCAAAAGCTTCGATGAGGTTCTGAAATACTTTGGAAACAAGAAACACGAAAACCCAAAGAGTTGTCATTACAATAGTACTTCCTAAACCACGAATTTTGGGCGGAAAAACTTCACCCATAAGGATGAAAGGAATTCCAACACCAAGCGAAGCAAAAGTGATGAACAATGTTAGAAACAGTATTGGTAACCACCCGACTGAGCTTACAGAAACTCCTTGATCTTTGATGACAAAATATATCCCCATAGCACCGGTAGAAAGAGCCATTATGATGTTAGATATTAGAAGTAATGGTCTTCTTCCAGCACGATCTAACAGAATGGATGAGGCATATGTAGCAAGTAGTTGCACAACTCCCATTATAATCGCACAAGCATTTGGAGACAGAGATGTCTTTGCTTCACTAAATATTTGTACCGTATAGAACACAATAGCTGCAATACCACTAACTTGTTGGAAGAATATTGAACCTAAAGGTATTATTAGAGCTCTAAAGGAGGATATTACATCTCTCAAAGTTCCCTTATTGCGGCAGAACTCGTCCAACATTGCTTCAATCTCACCTACTTCTTTATCAATTGGGTATTTATCGCCACGCAAGAATTTCAATGCCTTTTTGGCTTTATTCGGTTTGCCTTTAATAACATAAAACACTGGAGACTCTGGCATCCACACAAAAGTAGCCAGGAATATTAAAGGTATAAGACAACAAATAATATTAAACCACAAATATGATGTTATAGAACCCACAATATAATTAAAAAGAATCCCTGAGTTTACCATAATCATCAAATACGCTCCTAAAGCACCTCTATTACTGGTTTCTGCGATCTCTGTCAAATACATTGGAATAGCTACCGAGATACATCCTGATCCAATTCCAGCAATTGATCTCGCTGCGTATATGACTGGTATAGAAGTGGCAAAGATAATCATGAACCATCCAATTAAGAATGGTACTGCTGAAGCTAAAATCAGGTTCTTTCGTCCAAAGAAATCTGAAAGCGGTCCTGATGGAAGGCATCCAACCAATGCTCCCAGGGCCACAAGTCCTCCTAACCAGGATGCTTCCTCGTTGCCGACGATAATAGTTTCATTCTCTTGTTGCAGCATAGGAACAGCAGTGGCAGTCCATGAAACTACACTACCAGAGGCAAAGGCACACATAGTTGCTGTAAAGAAAGAGATATATACAACACTGTAAGATTTTTGGTTAACGTCGTACTAAGGAACAATGGTAAATAATATAGAAAATTAGTCGTAAATACTAGAAACAATACATTTTTTATAGAGGAAACAATGAGTCGATGTATTATAATTTTTGAAATATGACAGCAGATTTTAGTTGTCGAAATGAACACATATTGAAATAATAATGTATGGGTCTTAGAGAGTAGATAGTACTAAGTTGTTAAATCGTATACGAACTAATTAAACACCATGTACTGTTCATGGTATATAATAACAAATTAAATAAGAAACATTTCAATATTTATTAAGTATGATCCATATAGCAGAATTCTAAAGCACGTTACTTTGTTTACTAGGAATATTAAAATTATTATACGATGATTCATGTATGTATCTATCATTCAGAAATTATAATCTCCAAATCTAATAAAATATACTTTGTGTGGTAAGCAAATAATCAACTTTACTACTTCGATGTGTTTAACATAATACTGCAATCTTCACTCATCCAGTAAGCTGTGTCGCGATAGTCCTTGTTTATTACGAGAGTGATCTTGGCAGACATCTGCTAACATTTTTTTTAAAAAAGCACAGGGTTGCCTGGGCATTATATTTATATTATCAGACATAATTTAACAAAATAAGTAGAAATAAAGGGAAAATCAATCTTGTAAAAAAAATATATTTAATAAAAGAACATCAGGTAAGCAAGATCATAGTCAAGGACAACAACAAAAAGGCAAACAAATATGCTACCAGATTCAAAGTGAAAAAAAAACTGAATTTCACGTAACGATTTAAGGCAATTGTCTGCCAAGATAACCACTTAAAAAACATTAAATTGTCTGCCAAGTTATCCCCGCAAAATATAACAGAATAAACTGAAATGTTATGTCTTT
>JAGDQP010015009.1:19633-43755 GCA_022664845.1 Lepisma saccharinum | reverse complement strand
AAAGTAACAAACAGAACACGAAATGAATTGAGATCTGAACCTAGGGTTCTGGACAATTTTATACACAAATCTAAGACTGGACACACAGCAAGGGGGCAATGTGCCAAGAAAAAACTGCAACAAAAACAAAGAACGAAAAAAAAAACAACTAACGGGAGTCCTTCACTTTATTATGGTAGATCAAAACCACCATCTTTACACAGCTCCAGGGCTGTAGGCTGTCACGTCTACTTGCTATTGGTGTGGGAAAAGATGATAGCGGCCTGGGTCTACATTCAAGGGATCACGGCATTTGCTTGGTGACAATGAAAAATCAGTCAGGATGGCCAGTGTGTGTGAGGCTTGAACCCATGTCGATTTCTCCATGCTTACCCGGTCAGCGATCGTAACAAATACACCACGGGGGCTAGATGTTTCCATCATTTCTCGCTTCGCAAAAGACGTAAAATTTCTGGACTGAAAACAAATTTCTTCGAATGCTATCAGTAAATGCAAAACAAAGTGTGAATGTGATCATTTGTCTCAAACCTCGAAATTAATTCCCGCAGAGCAGCTGAAATAGTAACTTCAGAGTTACTAGCTAACAAAAATAAATAAATACATAAATAAAATTTAAAAAAATAAAAATAAAGAGAAAACATTGGAAACCCACTTTGAAGGTGACCAGCGGATCATTCGATATCAAATTATGCAGGCCATATAACGTCTCAATCTGATCGAATTTATCACAAAAGGGTCGTTTAGGTATTCCGTAAGCATTCCAAGGAGGGAGGAGTTCGAACTGCTTACTTGTGTTTAATGGGGCATCAAACCAATGCTTACGTAAGACAAACATGTAGGGAAGATAGTGTGCTGCAATGTGCTGGACAAGTTCCGGCATTTTTGGAACAAAATTTTGATGAAACAAAAACATCATTGTTTGCGTCTGTTTACAAGAATTAATAAAATGTTAAAATTTGGAACCTTGACTTCTATGGTCCACTGATAATTGTTAAAGAATTAATATCTGCTTAAGACACATAAATTTAAAAAATAAAGTTACTTAAACTACGAAATAACAATAGAAAATTTGACAAGGGGAAAGGAGTCGAAAATTGCAAATACTGTAGTTTGACATATATATTGTCCCCTTGTCAAATTTCCTATTGTTATTTCGTAGTTTAAATAACTATTTTTTAAATTGATATGAAAAATATTTTTGATTTACAAATAAGTGAAATTCGAAAAATTAAAATTTTAGGACTGGGAATGTCGAGATCAAACATGCATTCACAAATTCCCCGACAGTCCTTCAGTTATGTACTGTATGTGGCTATAAACAACTGGGATATCACGTAATCAGGGCCATGGGTGTATTTTAAATGTAACAGACATGGCCACTAGGTGATAATACCAAATTTCTAATCTTTTCATGGCCTAAGCCAAAGTTGACTACCGACCTTTTTTTAAAAAAAAAAATCAATCTTCTCGTGTATATATTAGTATTTTCAGTTCTTAAAACCTTAAAAAAAATCTATTATATATCACAGCCATATTCAATCCACTAGTGGATGAGGACTCTCCCCGAAGGGAGGAGTTGGTCTACTGCTCCCACGCTGACCAGACGGGTTGGGATATATATATATATATATATATACGCGTAGTTGTTAAGTTTTAATGAAAAATTGTTCATGTCCAACCTAATTTTGAATAAATTTCGGGATGTTACCTTCAATTTAGGCTCTGGCCGACACCTTCCTGGATCCTTTCTTTCTCCTTCCTTATCTCGGCCTGAGCCAAATAAAGTTCAAGACCAAGCCTAAGATCACCGCAACGTACCAATCAGCCTCCAATACGTATCATTGGTTGCTAGTAACGGAATGAAAATATCTCGACTGGTGCCAGATCATGTAGTATTTTGTACCTGTATTTGGCTGTTTAACTGCACAGCAAAGCGAAACAGTTATGATTAGAACAGGCTAAGGTCTGGCTTTGGTATGTGAGCGACCAAATTTGCAACAGCGCGGCCACGTGCTTTCACGACCACGCGACTTGTAGGTGGAGTCACGCAGAGTGGTATCTAATGTTTTCACATTATATCAGCTGGTG
The DNA here is from genome assembly GCA_022664845.1 of Lepisma saccharinum. Taxonomy (NCBI): domain Eukaryota; kingdom Metazoa; phylum Arthropoda; class Insecta; order Zygentoma; family Lepismatidae; genus Lepisma; species Lepisma saccharinum. Next base: position 41,667 of record JAGDQP010015009.1, on the reverse strand, counting down.
CAACCACGGACAAGGAAAAGAAATAGGTGTCAACACTCGTTATTGGCTGCTGGAAACTTAACACAATAGACAATATCCCCGTTGCTGCAACGGCGATTAAATAAAATCTTTCATCTGTAGTAGCTTCTCAGTTGTTTAACAACATATCAAAGCAAAACAGTTTTAAGCAGAAGGGGCATGTGAGTGACCAATTGGCAACACTGTGGCTATGTGCTTTCAAGAGCACATCACTACTAGGAGTCACGCCGGGAGCTAAAGCGTGGGGATAATAGTGATTTATTCGAAGTCAGCGATTATTACCACTACACCACGGGGACAACCTCCGCATATTTCGCATCACTCCCCGGATGCCTCCGCTTAGTGCATCACACGAAATGTGACTGCACCTGAATTCCACAACACAATTTCATGAGAAAATATTAGAAATTGCTTCTATAAGTATGTATGTATTTATTTATTTTCCCAATAGGACATCCAAAGACAGGTTGATCCAGTCATGCATCAAGACATTTCTGGGTCACTAATGGCTTAAAAGGTTTCCTATATGCAGGAAGAAAAAAAAAAACTTAACGTTCATCTGATTTGGTGTTATTTCTACGCAATTCATAGGTACCAAAGAATATGACACTGACAATTACTATACATGAAGAATTACCATTTATAACAGCTTTTAACACCATTCGTTCTGTGTTTTTTTAGAGCAAATAACGATAATATTTCACCTAATAGCCATGAGTTCATTGCTGGGAAGTCAAGTAAATATTCAGAGCTACCATCAACCGTGTCTATTTTGTGTGAATGACGTTGATTATACAAAGCGGTCAGCTATCTTAAATAGCTACTGTGTGCTCTCTTCATTGAAAATAATTAAATTTTGGAAAGCGGATCCGAAAATACTTATAAATGTATATCAAATGACAGGTACCAATCTCGAAGTTGGTTTCGGGAAAGGGGACCCAGCGGCTTCAGGAGGGGGAAGGGGAGAAGTCGATCGGGTGAAAGTTTCACGTAAAATGCATATAATTTTGCCCAAAATTATATTTACATTATCTTTTGGGGGGAGGAGGCCCCCTTCCCTAAATGAGTACCCCTCAAATGAAGGTTCTGAAATTGTGTATTTTAGCTAAGAAATCTGAATTTCCGTAATGGCGGACGTCATAAACTTTCAAATTTTTCTCGGCTATAACAAAAGTCTTCAAATTGAAAATTAGCTCATCTGAAAGAAGTATTATTAAGGGGTATTTCTAGAAATATATACAAGACAAAGTTGATACTGAGCCCTCAATCATTACTTTCATGTTTTTGAATCGCAACACTTATTTACTAATCGAAGGGGGGAATAAAAGAAAAGAACTGCAAAACGTACTTTATACTTTAGCACTAACGAATCTTCTGTAGTGGTATAGTAGTACGAATTTGAATATATTTTAAGGTCTTTAGGCAAAAGAAAATGGGAGGAACAGGAGCACCCCGAGAAAACCCACGCACACGGTTTGTCTACAACAAAACCCACATGGCATGAGCAGGGATCGATCCGACGACCCCTAGCTCTACCAACTGAGCCACCGCGGTCCTGTACAGTAGGACGAATATGAAGTTAACTATTTGATTTACATTCATCTATTCCTGCTTAACCAAGTGATTAACGCTCTCGCTTTCAACGCAAACAGTTCCGGGTTCGACTCTAGTGAGACTCCGAATTTAGTATTAGCAGACTCCGGTTGCTCAGATAACCACGTAACGGTACCTTTGAAACAGTCTGATAAGCCAAGCCTCTATTTGCCCAAGGAGCATGAGCAATATAATATAGGCTGATGACCGAAGCCCGTTAAGATGATCTCGGTAATCGTGTGGTCTGAGACGTGAAGTCTCTAAGGTTCTGTGTTCAAATCCCGGCTGAGTAATAAATGTTTGTAGTTTTTAGAAACTAACAAATTAAAAGAATGGCGACGGACCGAAGTCATTAGTTTAAACCTCCCAAAGCACAATGTCTGCTTCCTTTCTAAGCCCGTTAAACTACCTCGGCGAACACACTTTTCGAGGAAATTGACGAAAGAAGTTACTACGGCCCCTATAATTGGTATCATCCCAACACTCACTCGGTGGAATTGAGGAAACTTTACGAAAATTCTAACCAGGACGCCTGGCATGAGATAGGCTAGTACAATTCGACAACAAATCTCTGCGCTGAGTAGCCTAAGCTGTAGAAGGGTATTGTCAAGTCAGTCATAAATAGTGACTTGTAAGTTATACAAATTCAAAATAAACGTGTTGTGGGAACATTTACAATCAAAACAGCTCGTGTAGACCATAAGAACAAGTTCGCGTGAGTGATCTCCAACACGCTGCAGTATTTCTGAAAGCACTGTTTCAAACAATGTAAATTATATTCAACAAAGTATCCAATTCACTGGCATTTCAAACAACTTTAAAAACGAAAGGACAAACTTCTTCACATATATTTTCTTTAAAATACAAAAAGAAACATACATTTAAAAAAAATTCACATGTTTATTTGTTGAGAATCAGAAGGTCCTTCCATTTATGAAGGAAATGCCACAACAGATTTATTTACGCCATGAAAGTCAACACCATTCGATCACGACCTTGGGGAAATAGAAACTGTCCTTGAATTTCATTGGCAACTGGGCTCCTTGGCAAATAATGAATTTTAAAAGGAATACTGCAACTTCCTATGAAAGAACAAAGGTCAATTGCTTATACTGTTGTTCTAGTGCAATTACTTAGTTTCCTCTAGTAGTTCCATTCACACTTTACAATTAAAAGTAGTCAACACAACGTTACAAAATTCACAAGTCACGAACTTACATGCTTCTAAGTTTTTAATGAGACGTGACCAAAACATAATTTTCTTTTTAATTTTTTTTTTACTCACATAATTTATGGTCAAACGGTCTCGGGTCCATAACAACGCGTCTTTGCGCAAGCACTACTTCCGGAGGGGGGGGGGGACTTACAAACTATGATTTATTTTCGATACTAAACTTTTATTCGTTAGGACTGAGGTAGAGTATTTGGAAAGCCTGTAAGCAGCAGTGGATTCCGACCCTAGAACGGCTCCAAGAAAAAAAAAAAAAAATCAGCTGTGGTTATACGGTATATTTTTCGTTGTGAAAATGCATAGGTAAAGGCAATGCCACAGCGCAGAAGCATTGTTGTGTCACATATACAAAAATTCGTGCCTGAGTGTCTCGTACCGGCTACGTTTTTTTTTTTTTTTTAATAAGCTTTTACCGATAAACAAAAATATGCCCCATTGTACATTCCACCCAAAAGCCGTGGGCCAGGTCAAAAAATGAAACCGACTTCCCGTGCTTATGAGGATCCAACGGATAAATATTATAATCGATACCAAAACCCGGATCTCTTGGCCACCCACACCAAAAATATCACATGAACACGTTAAGTTTTAACTAGAAAATAAACAAAATATTGCTTTTGTATAGTATACTTCATGTGAGCTTTAAAGAATTTTCCCTTTCTCTTCGTAAATAAAGTAGCCTGAAGGATTCGAAACTAAATTTTTAAGTTCCAACAAATATCCACGATCACACGAGATTCAAACCCGCAACATCGTCCACACAACCCCACTGAACTTGGAACATGCGACAAAGATCGGCACTGGTCCATGGATTTGAGACCAGAATCCGGATCTATCAGTAATCTCCAGTTTTGTCAAAATTAGAGACAGTAAGTTGAACAGGATACTTTCGCTACACCAGTGTTTCTCAACCGCCGGGTTCTGGCGGCCTCCCCACCTTAACGAGGCCCTGATACTTTGACGCAAGCGGCAGTTTTTGGAAGAAAAAACTTAACCAAACATAATCCTGCCATATCGCGACCTCCAAAACGTTGCTATACAAGACTGACAAATTAAACTGAATTACCACACTTGTCCTTTAAGACATTAGTAATCAAACGTACGCTGATATAGATACTGGATATTGTGAAAAATAGTAACTTCTCATTGTTAAATACACAGTAACCTTGGAAAATATAACGCATAACACCAATTTAACTGTAGTCCCTAGTATATAGGCCTAGGTGGACAAGAATACAAGAAAAGTTTCTTCGTATTTATTACGTACGTACGTAATGCTTTCCTGCGACCTACCTCAAAAAAGGAAGTATTAGCTAGTACGGAAGTTTGCGCAAGTCATCCTCTCCAATTAACGTTGAAGTACATAATTTTCGAATATTCCAAAACTTACGAAAGTCTAACACAGGCAGTCACTATGTATGATGAAAAGTAACGTCAGCAGGAAAAACTTTCACAGGAATATATTAAATCCATTCGTTAGAACAAAGAATGGATGGGAAGATTTAATACGCACGACAATATCATAATGATGCAATATTGCCTGCGCACGACTTTCAACTATTGTGTCATGGACAAAAAATATGTCGATGCGCAAATATCGTTATCAGTTTGATAACTTCCAATATTGATCAAAAGAAAACTTCGCACTTCACGTCTTGGAACTTATTAGTCAGCTAAGTGACGATTGATGTGTGTATAAAGATTCTTGAAAGAATATTGAATCATTCAACTAGATGTATCATCCAACAAACAATGATTTGATCATTGGAAGCTGCGGAAATGAACGGCGTTCGGGAAACTACTGTTAACTTCAGCGACTTGTCGCTAAATCTAGTGGATTTAAGGTTGTGACTTACAAATTTTGTTCAAAAGCGATTAATGAATTTTTCAATAACTTTGGAAGTTATTTGGTTGTAAATCGGGTGGATATTTTAAGAATTACGTCGAATTTGTAAAGAAATATCAAATAGGTCTTCCCAATTTCTAGCGAAGTCACAGCTATCTTAACTGATAATCGTTTAAAGTTCAATCTGTGATTTAGAATAAGTTAGTTGTTCCCCAGCTAGACTAACTGCGATGAAAATAATACAATGGACCGTTAAATAATGGCTTACGAGCACAGGGACTTCTCGTGAGTAAACTCTCACGAAACCATAGGATTTTTGCAATGAATTTCTTTCTTAATGCTAAAGTGAACTTTTCAGTCAAGATAAAACTGAGATCAGCTGGAATCTGGAAATGTAGCATCCATAATTCAGGTGACTCACAATTTAGTGAAAAACTTGGTGTAGCGAATAAATTAGATCGTTACAGGCAACAAAGACAAGTGATGTGTATGTGATAATCCTGAGGAAGCTATCAATTATATAAGAAAACTACCGCCACAACAATGAGTTCATAGTTGGAAAAAGTGGAAGTCAACGTAATTCAGGATAAATCAAATAGGCTCGATCGGATAACTCGCTCTTAGAAAGGCACCTTCAAGCTACTGTACTCAGGTTTATTTCTTACGCGCAACACAATCGGCGCAGGTAAAACTATGAAGAGGGTGGAAGAGTCTAAACTAAATTGTGACTGTCAAAAAAGTCGCTCAAATTGGATAAAACACGCAAGTCTTCTCCACTTTCTCACGAATTCTCTAAATTTTCAATTAATCCGACGGAAAAGTCACATTTATTAATCAATGTTCTACTCATACGAGTCTCGGGATAGTTCCGTCGAAAGCATCATCGCGTGCTCATATCAAACGGAGTGTGTTTCAAATATCCTTTCGAAAAGGTTTCCTTGCAACTGTCTCTGTGGCTTAGGATGTAGTGCGCCGGACCGCTGACCGGGATTCGATTCCTGCCTAAGTCAACCCTTTTCTTCACATGATGACGTTTTTCGTTACTATTCAGGAATAAATGTTCCCTTTTGCTGTTTTAGCATTTTCAACAAAGGATCTTTAGGTAAAAACCTTTTTCTGTCCTTAGTACCTAGATGAAAGTTGTGTGTGCACGTTTCATGAGAAATTATACCACAATCCACACACTTTAGAATACCTAAAAATACCAATTTCAACGTTACTGCCTATTTCCGCTATTTTACACAAAACTACGATTTTGCGCCATTTCCATCGATATTGTGTAGGTCCAAGGTAAGTAGAGAAATTCTAAAATCAACACAACAAAGCAGTGAGTGTTGAGATTAAAAGTCCAATGTCACGAGCGGGTGGAAAACACACTGTCGTCATGCGTGCAGTTGATTTCAAGAGAACGGCTTAGTAGGTATCATCCCCGCATGTCTGGTGTGACAGAAAAACCGCTGGGATCGTTTCCAGAACCTCCCGTATGCTAAGCCAACGTTTGACCAACTGAGCTACGGCTACTCGGTGTGAGCTGTGAAGCCCAAGTGTGTATGTAAGTTAGTCACACCTCAGTACAGTACAACGTAACAATATAAACTTTTAATTTTTAATAGGAGACAGTCCAGTTTACAGTGACCCACGCGGGTCTATCTAATAATAATAATAATAATAAAGTAATGCATATACTTTTTCTTAAACAATACTGTTTATGCATGACTAAAAAGAAAAGCATGAGGGCGCTCTCATATACAGTCACTTAATATAAAGGGAACCAAGAAAGTTTTGTCGCTTTTTGTGGAGGTCTGTGTTCAATTGGCCCTCACACCGTGAGTTGAATGCGAATGGAGATCAGGCGAAGATCAGTTGTTGGTGTGAGTATAGCCAACATACTCCCTGGTTGTGGCAGTTCAGTTAAACCGTGAACGTGCGGAAGGACAGAGTGAACATGGGACCTCCACAGAGCGTCATAAGGCCGTGTATGCTATACGAGTTCAAACGGGTCAAACGCAGCTGCAGCGGGGCGGAAGATATGCCAGGCCTTTGGTGAGGGTGTCGTGACTACGCGGACAGTGCAGCGGTGGTTTACCAATTTAAGGACGGTGACGAAATACTCGAAGACGCACCACGTGCAGGAAGACCAACACAGGGACCAAATGAAGATCTTCAGGCAGCAATTGAGGCGAACAGTGGCCAGACATGTGAGGAACTGGGACTACAATTCAGTGTGAGTGGAGAAACCATTCGGCAGCACCTCCATCAACTTGGGAAGCACTACAAGTTGGGTCGATGGGTCCCACATGATTTGACTCCGGGCCAGAATGCAACGCGAGCAGACACCTTTGTTTCTTTGCTGTCTCGTCTGAGCAAGGAGCCATTTCTGGATAGGGTGTTGACATGTGATGAGAAGTGGGTCCTGTACGAAACTCCACGGCGCCGTCATCATTGGTTAGCATCCCATGAACCGGTTCCAAAACAGCCGAAACCAGCACTGCACCAGAAGAAGGTCCTCCTGTGTGTTTGGTGGACTGCTCGCGGCATCGGGAACTGCTGGTCAATGCATTAATGCAACTGTGTACTGTCAGCAGTTGGGCCGTGTTAAAAAAACCGCAAAACTATGGAGATAGCACTTCTGAATCGCAAAGGGGTCCTCCTGTTTCAGGACAACGCTAAGCCCCACGTGACTAGGATGACCCGGGACACCATTCTACGCCTTGGGTGGGAAACACTATTGCATCCGCCATACGCCCCGGACATTGCACCGTCCGATTTTCACCTGTTCCATTCTATGGACAATCACCTTAGAGGACGCCAGTTCAAATCCCTAGTAGAGGTGCAAAATGCACTTGATACCTTCCTCGTTTCACGGCCCACCAAGTTAAATCGCGATGGAATCCATGGCCTTCCAGAACGTTGGCAGAAGGTCGTCGATGCTGATGGGGACTATTTTTGATCTCCCAGGTACGTCTTGGGTGACATATCGATGTTTGAAGGTGGTGAGTGAAAAAGTGACAGAACTTTCTTGCTTACCTTATAAAATTCTTCAATTTACTTTTCTATTAAACCATGCATAAACAAGATAATTTTTTACCTTTTAGTACAAATTGTTTAAGAAAAGTATGTCTTTAAAAAGTGTTTTTTTTTTCTTCAGTTATTTCGGTGTTCGAATACTTTTTCTCAAGTTAATGTTTTGTGACAAATCCTAAAGTGTTCTGCAACCAGTGAAACGAAAGATCGTTACAGGCTAGTATTTTTTAGGATACAGAAGTGCATACGAAAAAATTAATAAAAATATTCTTATAGAAATATACGAAAGTAACAATGGAATATTGTATTGTCACCAGACTTGCATCGCTGTGCAAAATGTCATCATTGTATGACGTCGGGAAAATTAGTTAAATTAACGTTGCAAGATTCGAGGACACCACGAACCATTGTAAACTAAAGAAAAGAATTCTTTAGTAACAGAAGTATCAAAACACCTTTTCTCACATGGAGAGTACTTTTCTGATGGGCTCCCCAAACCTTAAATAAAAAAGTACGGCTTGTGGTAAAGCAGTAGACAAGAGTTGTCATTTATTTCTCCATAAATTTGTCACTTTCGTGGAATGTGTACATTTGAATGCACTTTAGTGTTTCATTTCTTTATCTTCAAAAATGTGTAACAAAAATATATGTCATATTTTTCTTTTTAATGCCTAATTTGAGATTATCAAGTGCCTATTTCAGGTACCTACCTGAAATCCGTGGTCTAGTTATCAGATTATTTTTCATTATCAACGACTAGTACTATGCTCTCTAACTCTATCCTTATTTACTCTCCCGTGATTCCGCCAGACTCGTTCTATGGGTTGTCACCCCCCCCAAATCCTCGAGAACCCCCACCCCATCCAGCGAACAAAAATCGATAAAATATTCCAAAAACTATTTACATCATCCCAATTTTGACTTAACACTCCCCGAAACTGAAAATCCTGGCGGAATCCCTGCCCGAGACTGACGTCTGCTCAAGAACGGAGTAACTACTGGTTGGGTACCTCATGAGCGACTGCAAAAGCTTCTGCCACGTTCTGAATTTGCAGGCGAATACATAGGGTTGCACGTTTTTTTTTAACCAACAGAACATTGACTTCCGAATATAACATATGAACAGTGCTCAGGGGAAACTATTTCAATTCACGAGATAGGTAATTCCATATCAATCCAATGATTTTATTACTCAATTGGTTCTCGCACATTTACAGGACCAGAAGCATGCATGCTGTTATCATTTTCACACTAAGTCACGGTAACAATGCATTGAGAGCGATTATGAATGAGATGCCTTAGCAACACAAGAAAAAAAAGCCTAGTGTTCTGGAAATGAGCACGAGCGTGATACAAGCCTGATAATTACCTGGTACCAACACCACTTTCTTATTTTCTCCCACGAAGATTGCACACACAACACTTTCTTTGTTCTGCACCGAAGTTGTTGATTATATCACTAATAATACATCAAATAAGTTAACGATTATTCTTATAACAAACTTGGGCCAACACACCGTAGACATCCGCAGATTGAGCGTTATGTATTCACAGTATACTTGAAGAAACACGATTTCAAATAATTACTACGTCACAGTTTCACACATGAGCCGACCGTGTTCTATGCTCACTCCTTGACTCGCCAACCACGTCCTCTTGATACTAAAATTAAGGAGTCGGCTGTTGCGACGGTTTGTTCGCCCTGGCACTACGCATATATAGAAGCAAGCAACCTGGCTTTCATCTGGGGCTCTACTTCCTACAAGAGAACTTGCTGCTTGCGAAACTGTGTGTTGTTAGCTTCAACCACGTGCGAACTGTACTCGTCGCACCGCAAAATAATCTCGTTCGGTTCTCAGAATCAGAAGAAAACTCTCAACTAGTGTTTGCCAATGAATAGAAAGGTTACGACTTTTACGTGCTTTAAAATAAGAGTGCTTGATGAACAAGCAATGAAATTCCTCCGAACTTCATCCAGTTCATCAAACTTAGAAGTTTTATCCAATTTTAATAGGCCTCAATCAAATTTGACATTTCTGAAACGGTGTACACTTCAATTCACGGAAAATGGACGCCGGAAAGTTATGCCTCCACAAAATTTGCAGAATTTGGCAACACCGAATATACGTCGCGTATCGCTAGCTTTAAATGCAACGTCGGTAGGCTACTTAGAATGTGCAGCCACTATCACTTTTTTTATAAAGCTGAATGTACATAACTCAAGCTGCTCCTGCATAAATATTAAAACAGTCGTTACAATTCGGAAGAAAGCGACCCTTGGATTTTACACATCACCATACAGCTATTGTTAGTCAACTGGAATTAACAAGTTCCTGAAATCACGACTTCACAGACCTATTAGATAACTTATTACCAACCCTACAAAGCCAACCCAACCTTACGGACTGAGATATCCCGGGTTCGATCCCCGGTGTTACCAAGGATTTTTTCCAAGACGTGTGGGTCTGGAACGGTGCCCATCCAGTATCGTGATGCAACTGGGGAGCTGCTATGAATAAAAGACAGTGGCGATCACAGTGAGAGCTTAGGCTCCCCTCTCCAAACCCGTCTGGTCAGCGTGGTAGCAGAAGACCAACTCTTTCCTCCGGGGAGAGGCCTCATCCAGCAGTGGATCGAATATGGCCGTGATTTATTATATATTATATATCCCGACCCCCACGTCCCCACGTTGAGAAACCCTCCACTAGCCAATACTAGCTATCCTGTGTTCCCAGAGTCGTGAAACCCAGTTTATAAATCCTGGAGTAGAAACGAAATATCACGGAAAATAGGCAACTACTAGTAATAATGTTTGAAGAACAAAAAACTGAGTGTGTGTGAAGAAAGAGACCATTTCAGGATTTACATTTTTCAACAAAGTAAGTTTAAATTCAAACACACGTAAAACTATATCTTTAAAAAAATAAATACGAAAGCATTGTGCGTCATTCATATTTCGTAGCCTTTCCACGAGAACAAAGCAATCTCGGTAGCATGGAACATGGTCCGCTAATAATACTTTTTATCGGTTCCTTCGTCATCACCATACGGATACAAAGGCTGGTACGAAAGGCCTTTCACACAAATCTACAAAGACGACCTTGGGAAAACTGGCTTTACGCGGCGCTAGCGCACTTCCAAAGACTAATACACAGAATTCCAACACAAAGGCTTGCTGCTTGCTCTGCAGCGTAGCAAACAAAAATTGGCAACGTGATTTTTACTCCTGTTCATAGTAGATGACACTGAACCTTGTTTATATAAATAGCTTATTTCTTCATTTGCTGACTCAGCGGGAACGGAAGACAAAAAGTTCATGTAAACCTTGGATGGAGGAGAGCTTAATGCACAAACGGACAAAACAATGAAAACTTTGTTCAAAACTGTTTTAATTCGTTTCTTTGTTGTCTTCAGATTGAAAACGATTCAATGCATCGACCATGACAATACAACTAGACCACTTTCTGAATCACAACGTAAAAAGTTAACAGAACTGTGTTTCTCAAGTTCTGGATGTCTCAAGCTAGACAAGTGTAGCAAATTATTGTGTTGAGAACTTTAGAACCCAGATGATGAAATAAGGTTTTCCCTACGTGAAACAGAGGGCACTGGTCGATGCTTAGAGTTTCGATGACCCACCAAATTCCTTCAGCAATAAACGTAACTTATTGCCTATTTTTTAAACCTCTTCAATAAGGACGTACTAATTGTTTCTACTTACATACAGTGTTGCCAGAATGACAAAATATCAGAAATCACAGACTAGGAAATTTTCGTGATGAACCGAATCATTTCAATTGCGGTCAGAGTTTTAAAATGAGCCATGAACCATTACAAAATGTTTTTTAAAAACCACACAAGAACCGAAGTTTTCCTTTACAATCAGACTGCTACCACAATTTTTCCTCCACATCCAGTGATTGTGTGAAGGTTCCTAGGCTCAAAATCACGAAATTTGTACATCCTACCACCTTAAATATTGTTTGAAAAAGCCATATTAGCACAGGGCTCGATCGCGTCTGGTAGGGTCGTCAGAACCCGGTACTGGTCAGCGACTTGGTGGTTGAGATAGTCACCTATAATGGGCAAACACATAACTCAAAATTTTTCAGAAGGCAAAAACTAGTTGTTTCACTGATGAGTACGGTAATTTGCATCACTTGCTGAAAATGTGGCGTATACGTTCGATACAACTTAACGCTTCGTAGGCGGAATAGTATATTTGCTTTGATACTCAAACCACAAAAAATAGCCATTTCTGAGTTACATTAGTGAATTAAACTTCTGCAAAGCGCGCGCGCACACAGTCACACACTTACTTCTCATTCATTCCAGCAGGGTCTTTAAAATCTCAAGGAAGTCTATTATTAAACAAGACTATACACTAATAAGGTAAACATCGCACTTCAGACAACACTGGAGCAAATAGCTCTGCATATTAGTTTCAACAACAAATTTCAAGTTCTTGAAGATTATTAAAGATCGTTCCAAATTTCCTGGCACAGTCAAAATCTCTATGAAACCTCTGCTAGTTTTATTCTACGCTAATTAAAAATAGGAACTAACTGATCGAAGATTGTGAAATGTATTCTTATTACTAATTTAAGGGGAAATATTAACACACAAAGATTCATAGAAAATAGCTGATGGAAGTCCGAAATGTGGCAACACTGACTAAATGTATAAGCCATATTCAGTGTTGCACATGGAGAGAAATTTCCCGGAAAACTAGAAAATCTGGGCCAAACAGAGTAAAAGGGAAAAAGACAAATCAGGAAATTTTGTCGAACTTTTTTGGCACTTCTAGCAGGCGGGATTTTTTCCTTTTTGACCAAAACCGGGAATTTCTTCAGTATTTTGAGGGAAATATTGCGACCGCAACTTGACAACACTGAGCCACATCAGATCGTATGACTCGTATTTTATATCTGCGTTGAACTTTGGTTTTCTTTTGACATATTGGAAAGTTTTCGAAGACTTTCATCAGCCACTTTTTATGAATCTATCTGTACACTACCAGTTTGGAAACAACGCAAAACGCGAACACAGTTTCCGTGCAATGTTTATATTCTTGGATGTTTATTATCCTACGCACTGCAATTGTTTTGCTCCTGGGAACTCCTGCTTTGGAAGCACGCAATAGTTTACGAAATATAACTTTACCTGTCTTGACCCAAGCTCTGGGAAACTAAGTATTTTTCAAGTGGAAAGTCTATGTAGTGTTTACGTCCACCACTTCTTGTTGCTTTTATACAAACAAAAAAAGTTTTGTGATTCTCAAGACTGCTGACAGTACTGAATCTCATACAAACAAAGGAAAGCTGAACTCATTAACATACGTGAATGGTATAATTCCTCTCACTTTCTCGTATGTAACCGGAAGCTGCAACAAATATTGTACGTTTTGTATTAACAACTATGTGGTCTCTTATTGCCTCTCCTTTGTATTTTTCCCTTAAATATTGTTCACAGATATTCCAGGGCAGCGGTTCATTACTCAGCAAACCATTTTGTCTGAGACTTCAACGGCGTTGTTTAAATTAATACCTGTATATACAATATTCAGTAGTTTTCTATCCACTGCTGGATGAAGGCCTCCCCTTTTTTTCCACGTATCTTGATCTCATCCATGTAGGTCTTGAAAAACGCTTGATTTCATCTACCCACCTTACATTTGGACGTAGTCTTGGTCGTTTCTTTCCTCCGGGAATCAAATGTACATTCGTCGTCTATCTTCCATCTGTTCGTCTAGCTATGTGACCGGTCCATTTCCACTTCATCTTTTTCTCAGTCTTGTTTATATCTTCTACACGAATCCATTCATTTGTCTTCGCTCCCCCCTAGTTATTCCTAACATGCATGCATCTCTCCATGCCTGCTTTAATAACGACTTGTTTGCATGATACGTTGCAGAAAGCTGTCATGAAATATGTAGAACTTATTCTGGTAAATAAGCCACTCGAAGGAAGATACAATCTAGCTATTCCTGATTGGTGATGGCTATTTAAAAATTTGTCATCCGAAACAACAAAGTTCACCAGAAGTTTATTTGTTTCAATAAATGTATGGCCTTTAGGCATCTCTGGCTAAGGTCAAATAATCTGAAGTAGTCTACATCTTCACAACCTAATACCTCGATAAGTAATGACGTACAACATGTCAGCTTCAAAGCAAACAAGGCTGTACTCCAGGCTTATATTTGCGTCAAGTTTCACATGAAATTTATTAGGGCTAAGCCAGAAATGCCTAAAGCACATACAAATTTAATTTATTCTTGTTTCGGTCTAAGAAACTGACTGGACCACAGTACATTCAACACAGCGTCTGTATTTCATCCCGAGATTCGTTAGCAGATCTCCACGGTTTCAAATCCTCAAGCAAGACTTCAACGAAATCAACCTAATAAACTATTTCTACGATCTTTAATCTTTGCCTTTCTCTATTCCAGATTTCCAGTAGGAATTCAAATAAAAGCACTAGAGTTCTTAAGTTAATTTCCAGCAAAGTTCTCAAGGAATTATGATGTTCTGCAAATGGAATATTGAATCATACGGTACAACAACATGCCGTATTGTCTGAAGTTTTTAAAGGCTTCGGATGATGAACAGCAGGATCGTTTTGTCTTCCAAATGTAGAGCTGAACTATCCCTTGTTGAAAACGCACTGTTCTGCACAAACGTAACTAATAAACAACCATGCGAATACACCAATTTCTTCATTCGATAAACAGGCGCACTCCTAACGTAACATTTGCAACTGTTATCTCCTTTTATTTGGAATCAATCCTAATTTTCTAACAAAAATCACTTTACAGAGCCTCAATCTAGTTATATGGTATTTTCGAGTTTCAGTTCCTCACTTCGTACACTTAGAACTGGCTGTATAGGTAACAGATGTGGAAACGTAAGCTACGTGATTACAATGTCAAACAATGACTTGTAGTAACTAGCACGCAGGTGCACTATACTTTAGGCAGGCCTTAAACAGATAACTCGGCGGATTTTTTAAAAAAAAGTGCTGTTTCTCTTCGGACTGATGGAACATTTATTCTGGTTTCTCTCTCTCTCAGACAATTTCAAACTTAGAAGCTGTTTTATATTTCCATGTAAACCCACTATACAACCTTTAACACCATTAACGAAAAAGATGTCAAAGCTACAGTACTCTCACACACTGTTCTCGTAACACTATTAAAACTTGTCAAATGACCACACTCAGTAACATATCCTGACCATTACTCAAAGAACAGTATGTTTAACGTAAAGTTATTTGTGGTGGTGGTGGTGGACAGACACGAGGTACTCACTTACAAAACGATCTTTGTCCAACATCGTAACTGTTAGATCAATAATTTTATTTGTGAATGCCATAGAAGTAGTTGATTGTTTTCGTGAATAATAATAAAATAAATGAAGATCCTGGGTTGTATGTTTTTGCTGATAGTTGGACCTGTAAACGCTTACTCATTTGGTAGACGAGGAGAATATTCAATATTGAAACTCCTTGTTTTTAGGGGGGATGATCTCTTGGAAATGGTCTGTTCATATTACCTACTAAGCTAAGCATCATGAATTCTTACAAAAAATTTCGAAAAAAAAAAAAAGTAATGTAAAAACAGATGAACAAACCAGTCTAATATATACACCGTACGTTTAGAAAAATTCCCTCACAATGTACTACACTACAAATATTCCTGTTTAATAAACAGCTTTGTTTCAATACTTCGGACGTGAAAATAGTCATTCCTTTATCTTTATTAATTATGCATACACATACTTTATTATAAAGAAAACAATGAGTGAACGATCATTCTTTAGACATTTTCAACCAACACTTTCACTTGCATACTTTACAGAAAGAGAAATTTGCTTCATATTTTAATTTTACTTTTTAAAAAAAGTACCGTTTACACAATAACGAAGTCCTGACGCAATCAACCTATTTTACTATACATACAATTTGCAAATCCAAATATTTTATATTACAAAGAGCTCTAAACCAAAATATATCTACTTACGTCTAAGAATCTCCAGCGAGCACGCAAGTTATTTACGACCACGCACAGACCATCCAAAGGACACACTTTAACAGCTGTTTATTTGGCTGTATTCAAGGTTAAACTTCCCACTCTCTTCTCGTTTCTGCCAAACTATTAACTGGAACCTGCTGCTTATTATTTTGCACACAAAATGTCGTTCTTCTTAATTAAAACGTAAATATTATGGATTTCGAAACTTCAAATAACACAAACACACGCACTCACTATTATGGAAGCTATGAAATGGATACCATTACAATCCTGCAATCTTTACAGCGTCAGCATATTCGTAGTGAAACTTACAAATGATGAAACCGACTGGCTTGAAAGTACGGCCTATGTCACCTACACTTCGTCACCACATGACGCGACTCTTGTAATATGTGAACAAACAGCTGTATCATGACTGTTAGCCTTTTGGATTGCATCAAAACCAAAGTACGCGTCCTACCTATCACACGATCAAGACCCCCGTCTCGTATCGAATGGAGCTAAAAAGCCTCGATTTCACTTCGGCTGCAGGATTAGACGCCGACAACACACGAAGTTCTCCGAATAGCACCGAGGGATGTCTGCGAGTTGTATACTATTGATCAGCACCCTAGAGGTCACTACTAGTTTCCTTCCAGTTCGTCACCGGAACTCCTTTGGAGTCATTGCTGCTACACCGACGTCACCTGAAGGTCACTGATCTTAGTCATAACACCCACATATGATAAACAAAATTACTGAGAACAAATTATGAATTTCCTCCTAGCAATCGCCAGGTTTTCCCCCGATTCTCTTCAAAATGGATCCAACTTTTACTGGAAGATGATCAGTTCCATTGAACAAACGGCTTTCAGGGAATATGCAGTAAGGCGTAAGTACCCTGAAGTCTCTTCATAAAGAGTACTGAGGAACTCGTTGAGTTCGATTTTCTACATAACATGTAACGAAAATTTGATTCTGGGATATCCCAGCTTAAAATAACAGTAGTAGTAATAGTAGTACTAATATCACCATAATTCCCGCTAAACAAAACAATTTTTAAAAGTACGATCCAAATTACAAGCAGTGTTAAGATACATGCATTACCCCCCCCACACACACACACACACACACACACACAGGGAAAGAGAGAGAGAGTGTAATGATTAACAGACTTGCTAATACGATAAGCATTTATCCAGTTACTCATTAAGATGATCGTCAAGAGGCCTCCGTACCTGCGATGCGAGTGTGTGAAAGTTTTCAAATTTTAAAAGAAATTGGACAAATAACAATGAAATTATGAAAAGCTACCCCAATAATACTTGTACACGTGTATCAAATGAACTGTGATTTTGACATTGTGTATTTTAGCTGACACATTAGAATACCCTATTTGATGATGACATACACCTAAGCAATTACGTCGGTTCTAATTTCTCAGCTAAAATAATGTCACAAAATTTCAGATAGTTCATTTCATACATATTCACAAGCATTATTAGAGCCGCTTTTCAGAACTTCCGTTGTCATTTGTTCAATGTCTTTAAAAATATGAAAACTCACTCGCACCGTAGGTACGGAGACTTCTTTAACATTCAGCAGTCTTTAGAGCTTTCTAAATGTATAATCCGTGCCAAAAGTGTGTACCCAGTGGTAAAATTTCTTCATGAAATATAAATTGAGTTGACTGAGCGATTTGAGTACTTTTTTGGGAGGTAATGAAGAGAGGATATGATTTTATGGAAGTTACAAAAAGATACTCGTATTGAGTGTCCATTTAATCCAATCAAATCAACTTGGTAGATAAATGAGTGACATTTTTCTTTTAATGGGAGAGCCACACGAGCATTTCCGAAAGACGTTTCTTACAAATGGTACATAAAATTAACATTTCTCGACACATCAACCGACGTATTAAAGTATTTTTTTGGAAGTGATCAACATAGAAATTGTTACTGGAGTAACAACGTTGCCAACAATCTGATTTAAAGTTTTTCAAATGATCTCGTTTTATTGGATATTTAGTATTTCCTAGAGATGATTCAAGAATGTTCTAATCGAGGATGCGATTTTGCCAAGAACATGAACCCAAACCTCACAGCATAGTCCAGACCAGTTAGCCTACTCCAATCAAAAGCATTGTTTTCGGCTAACAAAGATGGCAACAAGCTCTCTAGTTGATCGCTAACCAATAAGGTACGTCGCCTTGGTCGATGCTCAGATGTTTTTTTAGCTTCATCTGCGCATGAGATAGCTACAAGGAAATCCTTTATTAGAACATCCTTGGAATGATCATACCATATTGAACACACAATGCAATGTTGCAAACTGGGTAATAAACGAGCTAACATGTTGAAATTGAACTTTCACTCCGTATATTAGCCAGTTTGAAATTGTGGATGCTGTGTTTGCATAGATTATCGCTAGGAGATACGAAGTATCTAATAGAATACACAGTATTATTTGAAAAACTACCAGGCGGCAATAATTAACCCAATGACATTACATCTAGTACCTCCGATGTTGAAAAGAAATGATAATTTTATTTTCCATTTCAAGTCTATTTTTGTCTCCAAAGTTATAAACCTGTATCTCGAAAACAGGTTTTCGAAAAATACCCGTATGAACTTCTCCCCCTTGCTTCAGTCTCACGCATTCGTCTGCAAAACTTGTCTTTTGATTAAGTGAGCAATACATATTTGGCTGTACTAATGAGGCAGCTTCTATGCGCCAGATGTGATTGCATGGCGTCCCTCGGAGAGCACTTCAGCGAAGCAAGGATAGGCCCTATTTTAGGAATCATCCCGACATTCGCCAGTCAGCTACAACAGGAAAATTCTGGATGATCTTAGAAAGGATGGTCAGAAGCAGACTCAAACTGCTAAATACCAACTGTTCCAATACTTTTAGGCAAATGTAAGATTCGAGTGCCCCAGATAAAACGGGACTCTCTAACTATACTGAAGCCCCTCGTCGCCAACTTTGAATTGTTTTTTCTCTCTTTTTATTGGCTCACTTCGTCAATCTGAAGAATGACATCTTCGGTTATCACTTTTACAGGGTATGGCAGCAGCCACAGTCTTAGATGAAGTACTATCCAAGACATTCGCCTCATTCAAACTAAGGAAAATCTGTCACTGCAGCTTGTTCGTAACGTTACCGACTGGACTGAATCACAGACTCTGAGTATGTTACTTTTTAAATAAAATAATGGTCGGGAGCTTTGACGGGGTATGTTTGAAATGGTGCTGACAAAATTTATTGAAATGATACCTGATCTGTTCCCTGAAAATACCTGTATTGGTAAAGTTGTTACATTCACTCAAAACAGAAGAATTCCACGACAACGGCAACACGCTATATCGATAGCATCGTCTGTGAAAATGTGGCTACTCATTAACTACCCTTATGAAACTCAGCAATTACTCCTTGTCAAAGAGTTTGGTTGAAAAGAGTCAACAGTTAGAAAATTACTCTTGCAACAGGCAGTAACCAAAACAAAAGCGAGGAAACAGTTCACCTTAGCGCTAAAGCAATCACATAAGCACAAACTAGCAATAATTTAAGAAAATCTCATACGAAAAATAGTAGTATCACATGCAACAAAAAACAGATGTAATATGAAGAACATATAACAATACCAGTAACAGCAATATCCGCAGGAACTTAAACAACTCTGTCAGTGAACGAAGAAAATATGAAGGCAACCAAAAGTAGCAGTAATACCAGCGAGATCTTCATTTAACGGATTAGATCCAGTTCCACTAAAAAAACAGAAAAGAACAATGTAAACATATGAAAAGCAATTCTGCCTTTACGTAATTTCCAATACCAAGAATCACATTACTAATAACCAAACGACACTACTGGTAACAAACCCAATTACTTTTCTTACATAGAAAAACCATTACATCCAGACAAAGTAGAAATAACTGCAAAACTACTTACTTACGCTATGGCTAACAAGTTCATCACCGCAATAACAAACGTTCGCCATAGGATTCTATTCTGTGCAAGATCAAGTCTGTTTTCATCACAAACACCTACTTCTCGAAGATCCCTCCTAATATTGTCCTACCAACGTCGTCTCGGCCTTTCCAACGAAGATGGAATATCATCTTATTTATTTCTTATCCGCGCTACATGGCCTGCCCATCTTATTCGTCACGATTTCATTATTCTTACGTCATCGGGTAAGTCGTACAGTCCGTGAAGTTCTTTATTATGTTTTTTTACTAGTTTACCAAATGTAGTAGAAAAACTGGTAGTGATTCTTTGAAGTAATATAAATACTCAAGCTACGCTAGATCAAATGCGAGGTCAGAAAGAAATTAGTTTTCAGTGTGAGGCATAGACATTTAATATTTTCTGTACTAATATTAGCAAAAATATAGTTTAAATCTGAATTTAATTTATGGACTTTAGGTATCTAAGGCTCAGTCCGGGAAAGTGTCGGCCAGGGCTTATGCTGAAGGTGATATCCCGGCATTTGCTTGGTGTGACAGGAAAATTCCTAAAAAAACTCAGTCAGGATGTTCGGCCGCTGGGATCGAACCCACGACCTCCCGAATGGAGAAAAAGAGAGAGCGCTTAAGCAAGATATATTTGTATGTTGTGTTCCCTGTCTGTTTCTCATAGTGCAATGTTACTCCGCTATAGTACACTACTTTCATATTTTCGCCAAACGTGTGGACCACGAACATAAAAAAAAAAAAAATAGCTACATTTTTCATAGCTATATTATAGACCCCTACCACCCTTCCCTTCGCCACAACAAAAGGTTATGCTAAATCAAATCTCAGGGCTTCGGTTTGGGAATTCCATTGATCAGAAATATAGAATAATTAGTGCTGTTAGTTTTCGCACTGGTTCTCCTCGTTTCTGTTCTTGCACGGCTTCATGTTAGGTGCACAATTCATTATTTTTACTCTATTTTTTCTTTTCCCTTCTTTTTAAAAACCATTTCACAACATTTCGACTACTTCTGCAGTCATTATCACATGTACTGTCAACACTTGTTGCCAGACCATTTTTTTTATTTACATTCTTTTCTTTAGTTCACAGTGGTTCGTGGTGTCCTTTCTCTAATCTTACAACGTTAATTTAACTCATTTCCCGGCGTCATACAATGATGAAAATTTGCACAACGACGTAAGTCGGGTGACAATACAATATTCTATTACTTCCATATATTTATATATTTTAATATGGACTTCTTTATCCTAAAACAAATACTAGTCTGCAACGATGATGAGTTTGACGGGTTGTAGAACACTAGGATTGGGCCACAACAAATCATTAGCATGAGAAAAATATTGGAACACCGAAGTAACTCGAAAACAAAAAACACTTTTTAGACATACTTTTTTGTAAACACGTAAAAAGTAAAAAACAAAAAAACTATTATTTTGTTTATGCGTGATTAAAAAGAAAAGCATGGGCACGCGAATTGATGAATTTAGAAGTGACTGTATACGAGTGGGAGCGCGCCACATGCTTTTCTTGTTAATCATAAACATTTTTTTTTAAATCTCTAGTACGAATTGTTTAAGAAAAGTATGTCGTGGTTTTTTTTTTCTCCCTCTTTACACTTTGGTCTGTTTGTTCGCTCCTCAAACCCCAAAGGTTAAACTGATCGCGAATGTCCCCATATTTAAATGTGAAATCCTTACATAAACTTTACGATACCTTATGTCAAGGTGGAGGACATAATTTTCGAGACTATAGCCGGAAATACACATACACTCGGGAAGGCTATTATTTTAATGTTATAGATTGGCATCGCCTATTGTTAATTATCGCATGTGAAGCACAGAATGCAGTGTTGCCAAGTTTGGATAAGTGGTGAGATGTTTCGACGCCAGTAGCTCTGAAATAAGGCGAATTTTCAGTCATTGGCTGAATCGTTATTAACGTCGTATACACGCTGGTGACTTGTAAAATTTCTAATGACCTATGTTTTTGGTGAAGTACAGTCCGAACCACTCTGATCAATGGACTCCCAATGAGACTTGAACCCGTGACCACGCGCACAGAGATTTCGACGTGTGTTTAACTTATTTTTTTCCTAGTTTAGTCGATGGAAATCTGTCCCATATAGTAGAATATTTGAGAGCAATTTAAACATACACTGTACATATATGGTACACTAAAGTAAATTCGTGAAATGGATGCAGTGTTTCGCTACTGTGTAATTTATCCCCACATCACAAAATTTTGAAATTCTGGAATCTTATAAGCTATTCGTTGTATATACTAAAATTTCAAGGATTTGTGTCCACAAGAATTATAACCTTTTGTATTTTTCCCCC
>JAGDQP010015009.1:1056-19233 GCA_022664845.1 Lepisma saccharinum | reverse complement strand
TATTTTTTCGAGTTATTTCGGTGATCGAATACTTTTTCTTATCCTGTTTTTGAACCCAACAAATCTTAAAGTGTTCTGCAACCAGTCAAACGTAACATCGTTCAGGGCTAGTATTTATTTTAGGATAAAGAAGTTCTTACTAAAAATAAAATATGCGTTTAAAATATAGAAATATATTAAAGTAACAATGGAATATAGTATTGTCACCCAACAAACGTCGTTGAACAAAATTTCATCATTGTGTGACGTCGGGAAATGAGTTAAATTACCGCTGCAAGAGGGATACGATGAACCATTGTGAATTAAAGAAATGTAATAAAAATAGAATCTCTATAACTGATTATTTGTTCCACATTATACCTTAGCATAGGCTTACAGTAGTTACACAAATACATAATTTCAACCCGTTAACACATGTTCACTTCTAAGCCCAACATTTACTGATTATATCCGCTGACATTTAAAACGCGAATTGCTTAGAGCTCTGTTGTTCTTGAAGGTCACGTTAAACGTAAGTAAATGCTACGCTAGCCGAACCACGATAAAGTAAATATTGTCCTCATTGGGTAACTCGAATTACGTGATTTTCTTTACATATTTTTACATTTCATTATTCGCTAACTGCACTGCTGATCAAGAGCCCAACACGCAAATCTCAAGATTAAAGGCACGTGCAGCCACCAAAAGAATCCTTTCACTCGAGTGAACAAACAAGACATTTCAAAAGATCTAAATTGTCCAAGTAAATAAAATATACGAAGGAAACCAACAACATCACGTGCTTAATAGCTTCTCATGTTTCAGTCATCCTGCAAAATGGGGTGAAACGAGAGAGCGAGACATCACTAGGGGTCTCGCTCAAGCCACACATCGTGACAGATTTCATATTTCCAGCCACCACCAGGTGAATGCCAGGATGATACTTCAATAGGCGTTCTGACCGTTACATTCTTCTACCTTTCTCCCGTGGACATAGTCAAGTAACGTGTGATGAAGGCCAGCAATACAAGGGTGGTTAAAAAGGAGGGCAAACTTTGGGAGGTGATAACTCTTTAGTTGAATAACATGCCGTGAATAATCTGAGACTTAAAATGTTCAGGAAAAACATTTTTAATTTTCATCCCTGCATATCATTCACTCAAATTTGCAGTTGTACGAGTACTGTAGAACTAATATTTGGGTCAAAACTAAAATAACCACTTCAGAAGTTGAGTCTGCTCGTTACACAAGTTGACTATTTTTAGCCTTAATGTGCAATTTCGATTCATTTTTCTTTCGAACATTTGCAAGAACGTAAGCGTACAAGAATCGTACCTTTTGAGATGTACGCAAAATTTCTTGAGTGACACAGCAGCACCTCAGGCCATAGGTGTTCAGCCTCGCGAGCCGCTGAATAGGAACCGTCCTTAACCAGGGACCATCACATCAGAAATCTCCCGATGGGAAGGTAAATTTTCATGTAGCACGTGAACGTTCATTTGATATCTTAATACTTTGTAACATGAAAACCCCCGCACTCCACGAACACCAAGAAGTTTCTCTATGGTGCTCGTTGCGATTAATAGAAAAAAATGTTTCGTTCTCTTATTTTTAAAATTTTTATTTATGGCCTTTAGGCATCTAAGGCTCACGCCGGGCTAGGGGAGGGGAACATATTCGGGAAGGTTTCGGCCAGGGCAAGGTGCCATTCTGGCATTTGTCTGGCGTGACTGAGGAACCCCCCCTGGAAACACGTCAGGATGGTCAGGCGCTGGGATCGAACCCACGGCCTCCCGAATACTCCTCCAACGCTCTTACCACTGAGCTACAGCGGCTCGGTCGTTCTCTTATCATACAGAAAATTTACAATTTCAGAATAGACTTTGCTTTGGCAAAGAAAGAAATATTTTATCGGTCAACATTAATGAAAGACACTATAATCATAACTAGTAAGAGTCTGCATGGCATTTATTATTTTTTTAAAATAGCAAAAATAACAAATGGGAAACTGTCCAATGATTCAGTTGAATCAGTAGTGGGAAGGAAATAAACGCCAAAACGGCGGAAGTAGGTGTTTTTTTTCTTTTAGTGCCAAAAGTCTCTCAATGAAAAGATTCACAGCGGCAGAGGCAAGAAAGAAACTGTGTATTGTATCACCGTTGTGTATTTATTCAATAAGCAAAAATAGGACTATTTCATTTTTGGAGTTTATTTCCTTTGTTCCAACTACCAATGCATGCTTTTAAGCACCTTTGTTCGGCTGAAGCCGACGTACGCAATGGGGGAAGAAAGTAAAGTACGGTCGACTTTGAAGGTACCATTCCCGCATTAGCATGGTGTGACTGACAGAACACCATGGGAAAACTCAGGATGGCCACTGGAGAAAAACAGTCCCAACTTGCAGTGAGATTTCAACGTTGAAACAAAAGTAATGAACCATAATTATTAAAAACAACAGTTCAGTTTCAAAGTCAACAAACGACGTTCTCTCTCCAAGGCTGATAGAGACTTTAGAATTCTACTGAATGATTGGACATAGTTTATTTTTAAAAGCTATTTGGTTCGATTACCAGTATACACGGTTGCCACAGAGTGAGGCTAATTAACTTTCCATCTCTTTCCGTCAACTTTTGGGATATCCCTCACCAATAACGTTATGGAAACACTTGCTTATTTTCAGGTGTGAGGTAATAATTTATTTACTTTCTCTCCACTTGCATAGCAAGAACAATAATGGCTTAGCGTACCAGCATGAACTAATTCTGTGGGTGCATGCAAGAATCTGATAAGTGACATTTCAGTTGTTTTGAGAAAAAATAGGTTTAAAAATCGAAGAAAGTATTGTCCCTTTACGTGTGATTGTACAGAAATGCCATCTTCTGAACAACCAAATATGGTTTATGGGCTTTTTTTTTTTAAACATAAGCAAGCACTTGTAAGATAGTTTGGGAGTGTAACTCATTTACTTTTTAAATGTCACTTATCAGGTTCTTGCATGCACCCACATTCTTCACTCTACAACTTTCGATATTGTGAAAAATTAAATATTGGCTAAGTGGTTCAAAACACAACAAAAATACTTCTAACATGCACAAATATAGTATCAACTTAGGGTGGACCATGTGAGAATGTATTGAATTCAATGTTGTCAGTTGAAGGGAAATTTCCCGGAAAACGGAAAAAAAAATAATAATCGGGAAAGTTTGTTGCACCTTTCTAGCACATTTTGTTAAAAATTTCCAGGGAAATATTGCGACGAGAACCTGACAACACTGATGAAGTCTATACAGTAAGAAACTACCGCGAATAAAGGCTCTAGCCCAGTGGTTCTTAAGGGTTTTTTTTTTTAGTCACCTATCTCTTTAAGAACGTGATGAAAGCAATGAACCCTCTCGTCAGAAATACTGACACAACTCTGCATGCAATATATGTAGCATAGACAGGTTTCGCCACGTAAGAATTTTATTATCAAGGGATTAAATGGTTTAATAGGGCAAGCATCGAAATCCGCTCTAAGTTGCAGTGGTCAATCATAAACGTAACAAATAGATGTACTGGGTACTACTTCGAGTGTGATTTGCTAGGCCGATTGAACTTAAGCCATTGCTTGTCGATATGACATCATTTGTGACGATGCCGCCCTAACTGAGCGACTGTAGCTCCCAAACCAAGCACATTTCGGAATTTCTTTAAAGGAACCATTTTGTTTTGATGTGACAATCACATCTCGAAATCTGTCCCATTATATGCACATGATGTCTACTAATTTTATGACTTGAAATTCCCTGAGTTCTTAGTATAGTGGAACACGTAAATAATATGCAATGACATTATTTTAATCCCACCACCACCCAGTTCAAGCATCTTGAACATTATTGGTATTTCACAAGAGAAAAAAAAAAGATAATTTCTTTAAAATAGAGGATTTTAACAAATTGAAAAAAAAATCCGTCACCAGTGCGAATCGAACTCACGGCCTCCGCTTTGCCGGGACAGTGCTCTTACCAAACAGGTGCACATCATAAATTTTCCTGCGTTTCCCTCATAAATTATAATTTCCCTGAGTTTTCCGGATTTATAAAATTAACTGAGTTTTCCAGGGTGACAGACACCCTGTATATAATCTGTCCATAATTCAAAAGTGCAACCAACATGTCACTAAGACAATGTTTCAGAAACTGACTCCTGTGCCACGTTTTGTTAAGAAAAATCACGCCCGACGCAAGCTAAACTAATTCCAAATAATTTGTTTTTTCACAACATCTACATACTAGTAAATGTAAATCATTTTTATTTTACTCTCGGACTCTCTGCAACCCATCCATGGACCACTTAGGTTAAGAACCTAACCTCTGTAACTGAATTTTAGGTCCTTTAGGCAATTTCGGCTCAGACTCAGACATTTCGATGAATTGTTGGAATAAAGGAAGGGGAGGAAACGGAAGAACACATTAAGTAGCCTTACAAATATAAAAACCGTCGGATAAATGAAAGTTTCTGAATCTCAATCTGAAGTCAGTTTTTCTCAGTTTTCATTGAGGCACTAGCCTGAGTAAGAGACGAACAAAGTGGACTTAAAACACGACTAAAAACTTTATTGAAATCCGCTAATAATGTTCTACGTGTTTTTTCTACGTGTCTTTAGTTTCTTTATTTCGTCTACAAAATTCAGTCCTCCAGGGACGCAATTATATAGTCGTGAACAAAACTAAATGACCTTGAATCCTGTAGTAAACATATGACGTCAGGGTCATTTTGTTTTGTCCTGAACTATATTCGTATTTTAGTTTCGCCCTTCGTAACTGACAAGTTTCTCCCTTTAAATTTAAATCCTTTCGAAAATAAAATTCTGTCTTTTAATTTCGTCTTGGGTGTTTTATTTCGCACCTTAGAATTTTGTCCTTTGACGACTAAATTAAAGGCTGAAGCTACTTATTCCTTAATTTTCCCAATTTAGTTTTCGATCTTACTTCAGAATGAAAATTACCAGACCGCCCATCCTGACAGATTTTTTGTTACACCAGGCGAATTCCGGGATGGTGTCTACAAGTTAAGCCCTGGCCGACTACTTTTCAACACCTTTTCCCTACTCTACATGGACTGAGATGCCTAAAAAAAAAAAAAATGGTATGAAGTTATAATTCGATTGCTACCCTTGCCACACGGTCCGATTGGTCTATTAAATTAATAAACTAAATATGAATCTCTGTACTTACTGCTATTTAACTACACTACAGCGAACTTGTAATGTTTGTTACGTACTGACACTAAGATTGAAGACGCAGAGAACTTTTAAGTGGCAGAAAGTTCACGCACTAGCAACCTTAACAATTGGTATAACACACTATCTCTTTTACGAATTGATTTTCATCATAGAAACTTCGTATTAAAACTATATATAAAAAGTAATAGGTACTTACTTCAGATGTACCCATATGCATACTCAGTAACGTGTTTAAAAATAAAAGCACGAACTACTTGCCACTGCAAAGACAAATTCTAACAATTACTAACTGTGCCTAATGAACCGTGTTTCAAAATCAAACTTTTTACACGCTCGGCTACGTAATTCACACAGGCCTCTAAGTACTCGTATATGATTTCGAAGCACTATGACGTAAACACAGTTTAACAAAAACATGCTAAAGTGACTTCATTGTCGCTACGCATAATTATGGCACGTAACAATTTCTCAACAACCAGTTTGCTGTTAGAAGAGGAAAGGTGGCTGATAGCCTCTGGATGTTTGCATCTCTCTCCAGTCAAATATATTCTCCCCATTGGGCAAGCTGTTTTACAAACTGGTCGCCTAGTCGGTAAAGGTTCGAGTCCTGCTATGATTGAGCTAGTTCATGGTTTACCTAAGTTTCAACAGGAAAACGTTGCAAATCTCTTCGTATCTTTCCTCGGGACTCGGGAAGCTCAATCCACTGAACTTCTATGGGTTTACGTGTCTAGAACTAGACCAGCGCTTCTCAACCAGTTCCATTTAGGACGAGATTTACCGATAGTTCAACGAGCGCCTGCCGCCTGGAATATCTAAAACTCCGTTGGAGAGCCATTTATTAGCGATGCAACGAAGTACAACAGAAAAAAGAATGTTGAATCGCGTATAATAAAAAACCTGATTTCTAACCTAACCCATTAAGAAGTATATAAATAATAAATACGGTATTAGGGTATAGTAAAAATGATGTAGCCACAGTAGTAGTAGCTTGGAATTCTGGCCTAGCGGAAATTTTTGGAGTTCCTATTCTCCAGGGCACCTATAAAGACAAGGTTATGCTGATCTAGAAAATAAAATATAAATAGGGCGAACTGAAAGATCAGATAAGGATAGGGAAAAGGCCGGGTATGCGTGAAGCTGGTCAGGGTTTAATATTAAGAAGTATTAGCCTGGCGTGACTGAAGGGAAAATTCGTACAATATCTTCAAGATGGTCGACCGCTGGGATTAATCCCAAGACCCTCTCGAATGCGAAGCACTTTACCAACTGGGATATAGCCGCTCGGTCGACAAAAACAAAAAAACTACAAAATGTTTGATCTATTCTAGGAGGAACAAGACTTAACCATGGATTATTTTCTTGGTATACGACCAATTTCTCTCCAGGATCAAAGCCTTCCATCATAGATAGCGACTTCCGTTTGCAAAGCGTCACACAAAGGGCATGAATTTGCAGTTTTGGCTGCTGTTTCTTAAGAGCTCCTCAGCCGTGGTTAACACCCGTGTTCGATTCCCGACGTAAACAGCCATTCCGGCGTTGATCCAACATCGTGAAACGACTCTGGAGCTACCTGAATCAAGAAGTGATGGATGGACTCCTGTCTCAAGTCAGATGCATGGATGGAGTCGTTGCGCTGACCACGTTACTTGGCAGGACAAGGCCCTAGACGGACTGTCGGGACGATGTGTTACAATCTGACCATTCAGAAAAAAATTTAATACTCGATTTCACTCCTAAGGTATGTACAGCATCCAAAATTGTGCTTCAATTTATCGTACAGATAACCTGCGGACAACTACATGTAAGTACATATAATAATACAAAATCGATGAGTAACTATCCAGGATATAGTACATAAAAAAAAGTTTCTCATAGCATAGTGTGCATGATAATTTGATGAACGAACGGGGACATTTATGTAACTTCCCTAACGAAAAAAGGGACAAAATAAAATTCAAGGTAAAACGCAGGAAATTCGCTGAATAATACGTGCAGATTTGGGAAAGTGCATATATCTTTTTCCCATCAAAGTTGAAAATGCGTATTCTTCGTGTACCTTAACGAGAAGGAAGCATTTTGTGTTATCATCATGTTCATACTTCTATCAATTCAACGGCTGTATTTTTTGTTGCCTCTAGTCATTGAACGACTGTGTCAAAATACTCATTTGTATTGAACATTTCAAAGGTACGATAAGGTTGGTAGAAAATACGATCCAAATGAGACAGGCGTACGGTACTCTTATGTTGGCTGGGTGGCAACATTGTTCTCCACCAAAATGAAGTGTTAAGGTGCAGAGTCAAAGGTGTATTTTGCGGTAATCCTGTGCCGATAAGTAAGGGGATTTCAGAGATCTTGACATCAACAAATTCAAACTTGACACTGTAATTCACACAATTGTTAAAACAAAAAGGGACATTTTGGCGTCCCGTTTTACGTCTGAAAGTCGGGATAGAGGCTTGAAAAAAGGTATTGTCCCGGCTAACACGGGACGTCTGGTCACTTTAGTGTCTCGACTGTCGATGTAGACACAAAAGAGACGCTAGTCGTGATATGCTAGAATATACAAGTATCCATTAAATGTAAGAACGAACTTTTGTAGAACCGACTCTTATCTACATGTCAATTTCTTGATGCTTTTTCCAAGTGTGTACAATTCACAATTTTACTGGTATCCTTATAAGCAGCTGTAAGTTTAAGATTATTGAGAAAATTGTATACACCCTGGATTACTTACGCAGTGGGATGATTACACCAGCATGTTAGTTGCATCATCTTACAAGACAACGCAATATCCACTTTACGAAGTAGAAAATGGAAACCTCAGACAGTAGTCGTCTAGCAGAACGATTCTCAATCTCTGGTAAGCAGATGCGCGCTACTTCCGGGGATAACGCGAGTAACTCTCAAGGGTAAACTAGCCAACTCGAAAAAGAACTCAATTGTACTGAAAATTTTCTTTTATAACCCCCAGATGAACTTGTAACAAGTGTCGTGCTTAGTTCGATTAGTTTATTAGGAGGGTTTACTCAAATTACTTAAGGATAATGTACAGCAACAATCTCCAATAAAAGATGGCAGCACTACCTCTGTGTGTGTCTCATGTATTCTTATTGCTGCACGAAATTTCATGCCACTCCAACGAAGTTCATAACCAATCAAGAGTTCAATCAATGCCGATTTTTAATTTTCTTTTTTGTTCATTGTTGAAAGAGCTTCATTGTTATAGGTTTTGATATTCACTTTCAACAATGACGAAAAACGAAAATTAAAAAGTCGGCATTGATCGAACCCGAATTATTTATGAACTCTCTTGCCTGAAAGTTAGACCTCTTTAGACTTGAATTTGTAGGAGCAGCATTGAAATTTCGTGCAACGGTAAAAATACATTAGACATGTACGGAGATAGTGCTGCCATCTTTTGTTGGAGATCGTTGCTTTACATTAACCTTAACTCTCTTTGGATTCTTGAAAACAGATCTTATCTTGTGTGTGGAATCTTTTAGTTCACTACTATTAATAACCCTTTTTTTTCTTTTTTTCTTCTTCAAATTTTGAAAATGTTCAAAAATTATACACTAGGATTCAAAATGTAACGGAAATCATGCAGCTATGAAAGCTGATGCTCACGAATGCTAATTCAAGATCTGGAAGAAAAATAAAATGCATCAAGAAATGACAAAAAGAGAAATTTAACATGCTTTATTCAAACAATTTCAATTTGAATAAAGACACACTGAGGATTTAGTACTACAAATTTAAACCCACAAACTTCTGCCCTCGTACATGTTGTAGTCATCTGGATTGATGCTAAGCTTTTCGGTACAAACTGTTACAGTCTTCAAGCATTTTAAAATAGGATAATTGAATATGTACTAATGTGTTCTTAGTTGTATGTTATATGTACAATGAAATACTTAAGATATGGGAAATACGCAAGTACGTTTAAATACCTAGGTACAATCAGGTAAGACACGAACTCTGGAATTGCTTGTTGAGTGCTGCCAGAACATGAGTGAAAATTATAAAAATATTACTAAATAAGTTAGTTTTTCTTTTTTGTAGCTTCTCTAGTGGAAACTATGGAAAGTGTTACAAATTATAATAAATTCTTTTTTAAAACTGATAGTGTTTAATTATCCTATTATTAGATGGTTGACAAACTGAAGGGGTGGTGCGTGGCATGTTACTATTTGTGTGTCGCAAGTATGTCAACAATGAAGGTGGTTCCACATTTGTGTTGGTTTCTCCTGTCCGTATTTAATTCTGGCCAGTTTTGAATTACATAGTGGACCTCTCCAAGTTACCGGTGGCATTATTAATTACCTTAATTCCCCAGCGCTCGCAATGGGGGTAGGCCATGCCTTTACCTTTTTCATTTTGGATGGCGTACCCCTACCTTTTTAATAATGAGAAATCATTGCCTTTACTTTCAATAGGCAATCGCCGACGCTACGTGCAAGCGTACCTTTAGTTTTCTAGCCCACTTTTCCAAGCGTTCCCTTATCTTTTCTAACCAACTTCAGCAATCAAGAAACTAACTACCAATTCGTTTAACACAGTGTGCAAATATGGAAACTACGTAAAAAAAAAAAAAAAATATTTGAATATCTTAATTACATTTGAGTTAGCCTTGTAATAATAATTACTTCCACAACGGTATCTTTTCTGCCCTTAAAGTAAAATCTGCTTTCACAAAGTGGCTCAGGCGGTAGTGCGTCTGACTACGAATCGGGCGGCCCGGGTTTAAATCCTGGCCAGAACACTGGAGACTCTGAGCTGCACTCAGCGTCCTATGAAATTGAGTATCAGTGTCCTTGGTAATCCTGGGCACCTTGGGAAGGTAAAGGTGGTCGAGCGTGGGGCTTACCACCCCACCTCACTTCGTACCGTAGGTCGAGAATATGTGGAGCGCTACCTCCACATCTGCATGCACCGTTCACGGCGTGTGCGCATAGCCCTTCCTTTCTTATCTTTACACTTCTTATTCTAACTAAACCAGTCCACAGAATTAAAGCTGTATGACTTAGGGTTATCACGAGTCTCGAGCAATTGCAGGTCTTGCTGTAGTCTTAAACCGAACCTGGCTATACTAAATTTGAGTTCTGTGAATTAGTTTAACTACATGAAGCATGTAACAATTGAAAATGTCGGCATTTTCCTCTTTGATCGCAATATGTTATGCACGATTTGGAGTAAGCCATTCCTGCTGTGAAACCTTTCTAGAAAGAAACAACACTGCACAAACGTCATCTCTCATTCTGAATACAGATATTTACAAATGTCATTTTTTAGTATCACATAAAAATGGTGCTTATCACTAGTTTGATACAGAATTTTTAGGAGGAAGTTAACTTTTACAATGAAATGAACTCATTTGCATGAAAGATAAAGGCTTTTATAAACTCTCTGCTAATGTTAAAATCCCTACGCCGTTAACTCAAATCCCTTCAACATTTTAGTTTAAAAATTGACGAGTCGAGTCGAAATAATTTTACATATGATGTATTATTCCTAGCACGTACTTCAACGCACAGAATTAAACGCTACATGAAATTTTAAGCCTTGATGTCCACTATCGCAAGCAATGTTCCATCGGACCAACTAACATTTCTTAAGTGTTCTTTCGATTTGAAAGTTGACAATAAAGTTACAAAGAATTTTTCATTACAGAGCAGTTATTGACTGATATTCCTCATTTTAAAAGTATCAACGATTCCCAGAATTTCGAAAATTATCAAACACTAGCATTTAATGCATTTTCTTGGTACTGTCTAACAGATGTAATCACTGCGAAGTCCATTTACTTAACATTCTCCTCTAAGTGCATGCCAATTGTGAAGTATTGATAGAATAGAAAAAGCTAAACCAAGCTGTCGAATAATATGATCATAAAACAAATTATAAAATTCACTGTCGATAAATTTTCTTAAAACCGGAACTTCAAATTTTAAAAAAAATGTTAAATTTCCCACTACAGTTCCAAACTATATAAGAGAAACTACGTACTGCTCGACATAACCTCAGCTATTTTAGCTACGAGACACAAACTTCCAACGTGTTACGTTGTTATCACTCTAGACTAACCATAAAGACAATCACTTAAAATAACAGCGTGCTCAGTACGTGTAGATAGCAGGTGCACCTTAGACAAAGCCTCTTTGAAGTATTCAAAGACTAGATGGGAGGAAACGTGCATCAAGTAAAACGTTTTCGCACAGTATGTGTACAACGTCCATAGATGGTTGTTATATCCGATCCGTCCCCCCGTCAATGCATTCGGGATGGTCCCAATGATCAGCCAGAATAGAGTCTGAATTGCCGCTAAACCTTCCCAGTACCATCTGCCCATCCGGCACACCAACCACCCGATCACAACAGACGGAGTAACCATATCTTGTTTACTTTTTATCCTTTATTCTCTTGCAAAGCTCTGTGGGCCAAAGAAATTATAGGATACCGGTTTTAAAATTTATATAGTATTTGTAGAATCTAGTAATTAATTTCGCATTAATTTATGATTACGAAGTAGCGATTAATAATTTTGACATGTCGAAAAATAATTTAGTTTTCAAGGAAATTAATGAAAGTAAAATGCATTCAAATCTACAATTTAGTAGTTACAAGAGCTAATAGTTGTTGTGGATTACCAAATCAAAAGTTGGAAAATGTTATTTAATAGTTTTTAATTGTGTACTGAGCTCTGATCATTTCTTGTATTTCAAGATCTCAAAGATATGGAGTAGTTCCTGGATAGTAATAAAATTTTAGAGTTATGGCAGTCCCTATAGGCATTCAAAAACTACAATGCAATAGTTTCCATTAATAAGAATTTCTATGACGTACTCTCCTTTCAGAAACTATTATAAAACGAAATTTGAGAAAACCCACTTTGGCAAAGCCTAGTTTACACTCCTGCGAACCCAGGAACAGGGATATAAATTCAGTAAAAATAAAATTACATGTTACGAATTCCCTTAGTTATTTTCATTTCTGAATGCTCCTCAAGGAAAAATAATTGATTGTTATAGTATTATTTCACCAATTTATCTCAAAAAGGTTTGTTTGTTTCAGGACAAATCTAATTTATAATTAGAAATATCAATTTTGGGGATACCGGAGTCCTATTCCATGATAACACTGAGCAATATGAGGGATGATTATGATAAATTTATACTTAAAAAATGCACTTAGCACGAAAATATATATAAAAAAAGGCCGTAGTCTATTCCACCTGCGCCGCCCTCCTCACAAAACTCCTGGATCTGCCACTACTTGGGTTAATAGAACAACAAATAGGTTGAAATACTCACATGATGAAGCAATGATTAAAATAACTAAATACGCTACAGTTGTAAAAAAAAATACAGGAGTACTTGTCGCGCGAAACTAAATTGTGCGTTACGAATGTACTTATCCTACAACTATTTGAATAATGTCATGCTGTATACGGAACTTCTCTTTATGCATGTAGATGTATGGCTAGCCAAAAGGCTGATCACTCTTTCATTCGGTTTGCTATTAAGCTGAGTAAAACTCAGCATATCTTGACTGTATTAGATTCGAATTAGTAAGCACGTGTTTCGTCATTTAAGCCCCTTGCTTCCCTCCCCCTTGAAATAAAAAATAAGCAGAACCCTCTCCCGTAAGTACGCCATGGAATGAGAAAGTAGCTTAACAGAAAAAAACAAAAACAAATGAAGAATGTGAACTGAACAAAATCAAAATTGGAATCCTTCCTGCAATCTCTTAATGTACAGTCAACGTCAAAAGTTCATATCCAGTCCTAAAATATCTTCGAATAATTATCGAATGGATATACGGATTTGGGTAAGATTGTCTGCAACTTGAGAGAACGTAAAAGCTTACAGTTCTCACTGCAAATTACTTTTCAACAAATTACGAACATTTAAACGAGCTTAAATGTGATGATTACCGACTATGTTAATAGTAGGAAGTTAACGAAAATTCTCACTCTACGGTGGTAATTCTACTAAACATCAACAAATGGGTACATGAAACATTCTGCTGTCTTGCAGCTCTGTAGGTTCTCAAGTCTTCTGGGAATTTACTGTTTCACTTTATTTTTATATGGGCCAGTCTATTAACTTTGGACTTCGGCCAGTCACGATTCGCCTTTATCTGTTAAAATCCACACCCATGCACCTACCGGGACTCGAACCCGGGACCTTCGAGCCGATGGCCTACCGCCGCAATCCTGTTTCACCAGACGAATGCTGGCCTGAAGTCCTAGCCAAAACCCTCCTCAGATATGTAACGGTCTTAAAAGACAGTTGCCTGTTTAGCTCAAAAAATTTTGAAAAATCTTACAAATTTGAAATAGGCCTATAGTAGGGTCTTTAACAAAAAAGTTTCTGGAAATTACATTAATGACTCAAGTCACGGCAATAAAAACTTCGTTCGTTCATGACTTGCTACCTCAAAATTGGAGTAATATATTTAAATATGCCACTTGGCTCTATATTTCCAGGTAAGAAACATATATAGTGGGCAATTTCAATGTGGAGGTCATGAAGTGGATTCTCAACGAGCTTGAAAGAACATATAAACGGTGACAACGCAGTCACATTGACGAGAAACGTAACAGACCTTCCCCACCCAAGTGATACGTGCAAAGTTCGATGTTACAGGGTTAGCAGTACCACGAAAACAAGCCACCCCTGATGGCATTATTTCAATTCGTCTAACATTTGGGTAAAGGAAATAAAACGTCGCTCTTTGATCCGTCAGAATATATCTCCTCATGAGAGCACGCGATTTCAATCTTTGTGAAATTGTCACTTGGCCAACATGCGTCACTGCTTTTTAAAAAATGAATGAATATCATGTGTGGCTACTCAGCGAAAATGGACGACCTTGAGAATACAAAAACCTTGATGGCCGATGAAATTGGTGATAATGCGGAAATAATAACAGCGCATTTGTCACAAATTTATTAATGAAAACTTGTTCAAAAGCGAGGCCTATTTTGAAGTAGCATTACGGGTTCAAGATATAAGAGGTCTTCGTACCTACGGTGCTAGTATGTGACTAGCATTTTTTAATATACTGGACCAATGACAAGCAATAATAAAATTTGGAAAAGCGGCCCAATAATATATGTGAATGTGAATCAAATGAACTATCTCAGATTTTAACATTGTTTATTTTAGCTGAGAAATTAGAAAGCCCGTCATCAATTACGGGAATTCTAATTCCTCAACCAAAATACACAATGTCAAATCTCAAAGACAGTTCATTTGGACCAGTTTACTACACCCTTGACTGAGGAAGCCGCAAAATATGGACCATTATGTGCAGTATGAAGAGGAGGATTGTAAATAGGTGATGTAAGCAAGATATCAGTGATTAATATTAATGTAAGGTTAAGAGCAGCCATTTACAGAAGCACATATGTGTGGCAAAAAAACTGAAGACCTCTGCTAAAATGAGTGCCTTCATTCGATGAAATATAAATTTGATTAGGCAAGTCAGTCCTGGTTAGGATAAGTTTTGCTAAATGTTTTTAATATATTCACAATAAGAATCGTTCGGCATGGTCACGAGTAAATTTGCAATTACGTTCTTGTACTTAATTTTGTAATGGATTCATGAACTGGGAGGTGGTTCAGGTTCCCCAAGACTGGAAGCTATTATAATTAGATGGTCTACACTACTGAAAATGATCAATCTCGTGCTTTTCATGTTGCCCACGCCATGGAAAACGAGATCTCCCGCGCAATATACATCTTCGTGAGACGAGAACTTTTCTGAAAAACATTTTCAAGACGATACTGACCCATTCTCGTCTCGTCGACAACACTAAGTGCTCTTTACATTACTTGAGGCGTATATGCAGTTTGGAGTAAGCCTGATCAAACCAATATACTAAAGACAGTAAATTCAAAATCGAACCAATATAGCCTAATAAATGTTAATAGAAACAAACGTCTAGTCAACCCATGGAATATGACGCAAAAAGAAAACAATGAAATTGAACAAAAATTCCGTGTACAAGATTCATCTTTTGCTGAGAAATTGTTCTCGCACTTTAACTTGTCGCGGTGAGCGACAGTGAGCACCAGGACTTTTTGACTGTGCTTAGCCTAAACTGGATTTTTTCTGACCGTTCTAATAGAAGGTAAAATTCCGCTTAATCCAAATAAGATCCAATCCAAGCATTAACCTTGTACTTTTGATTCAGTTTCATGGTTCCCTTTTTTGAAAATATTTAAGGAGGTGCACTCCATAACATACTTTTACCACCAAAGTACCCTTGCATTTTATGTTAGTTTAAATTTGTACGATATAATCGCTTTGTAATATTCCTGCCATATAATCTCCTTAAGTATAACCAGACTCATTCGGCAAGTTTGCCGATAGGGTAGATTATATTTGGCTAAGTATAGGAGGACCCTTCTTACCCTAAATTGGATGTATTGTAATAAATTATGAATTTCAAATTCTTTTTTAAACACTTTCTCTGTACAGTAACTATTCAAAATACATGTTCTATCGCGTTATCGTTTATTCACCTCAACTTGTGTACAATAACAACCTTGTATGATCTTCAACTGTTTGTACCGCACGTGGATCACTCGTTTGGTCGCAAGACATTTTACCAATAGGAGCAAAATTTGATTCCCTATGCCCAAATGTAGATGAATTAGAATAATGTACACTAGATACGAATACCTACTAGCTGTAAGTGCAAGGAAGCATTTCGTGCACAAATTGTATGTAAAAAAAAAAAAAAAAAAAAAGATAACACAGTTGAGAGCTAAAGCGCCCTTGTACCTCAATTATAAGATACATTCACTACACATTTAAAATGCATGTATACCGCTGCTATACTTGGCAAACGATTATCATATTGGATGAATATCACAGGACTCAGCATCATATTTTCTTTGTTGCTACTGTTACAACAGTGGAGAAAGCCCAGATTTGGTGGTGTTCGAGTACCGGAATCTAATGAGTAGTTTATCGAAGCCATTACCCTACTGTAGAATTTTCGGATTACGTTAGGTTACGCTTTTCTAACATATTCGCTCAATTTCAACATCCGGTTAAGATTCTAGCACTCACATTAGGTTAGGTTACGTTGTTCTTGCATATGTGTTGTATTTCAACACCATGTTAACATTCTTTCATAGCACTAGTCGTTCAAGATGGCGGGTACAACTGCGATGCCGGGAGATGAAAAACTCTTATATAACCATGCTCTTTTGTATGGGTGCTATGTAACCTTGTAAGTGCACTTCACCATCCCAATCTTCACCTCCCCAATACTCATATGCGCAAAATGATAAAAATAATAATACTAATAAATGTTTTTCAGTTAGGTACTACAAGGTAATTAATGGTACGTATTTTGCTAGACCACCGAATGGCGTGTGTGGGGGTGTAACACCAGACATTCTCGAGAACCACTCCCCAGTATCAAAATTTATAATCAAAAATAGAAATCCTGGAAAAATCTCCCCCTCCCCGATATCAATTGAAAATCCAATTTCATTGTTACTTGAAACAGAGCAAAAAGTATCCTTATCTGAAACATCGAATAGATTTGTTCTTTCCCTATGAACTCTCATTAAGTCAGCAATTTCGATTGCTGTATTTCTTGCTCTGAAATTCCGCTCGCTTTCCTAGAACCACCTCTACACTGCTCCGACGTTTAGTTCCGCTTATACTAATACGCATCAGTCTAGGCACCTCTTAAATTAAGCAGAAGTAGTTCTTTCGTGGGGGGGGGGGGGCAGGAGGCAGGAGCCTGGTCTGAGCAATCGGCTCCGATGTTGCAAAAGTTTACAGTACAGTGTTAATGCTGAAGGAAGACACTTTTTCAAACATTTAAGATCTACGCAGTACAGCAGAATACTACTGTAGTATAGGTTGCATTTTTACCGGTTTTAGCAATACAGACACCACTACCTCAAGCGGTTCGCGGACCTCCACAAAACACTTAGCAGCCACTGTTGGCATGCGAACTACAGACGAACAGATTTCCTGTCACCAAAGGAAGTGTCACTTACAGAACTTGCCCTTAGAAACATGCCACGCAGTTTCAATATTAATTCCTTAAAGCGCAAATAGGAAATATTTTCTTGCAGTCGCGTATGGAACCACATTGGTACCATCAAAAAGGCGAGAAACTGATATCATGTTAACCAAATACAACCTTTCCCAACCGAGGCGACGTAGCTCAGTGGTAGAGCGCTGGCGTAGTATTTGGGGGAGCGTGGGTTCGTTCCCAGCTGCCGACCACCCTCACAGCTTTTTCCTCAGTTACACCAGGCAAGCGCTGGGATGGAACCTTCAACATAGGCCTTCCCGAATCCTTTACCGGCTTGAGCCCTAGATGGCCATAAATAAAATTCAATTCAAAAACAACCTATCCATACAATGCTGGAGTTCTAATGGTTAGATACAGATTTCCAAGTAGGCTA
Organism: Lepisma saccharinum; assembly: GCA_022664845.1. Lineage (NCBI taxonomy): Eukaryota > Metazoa > Arthropoda > Insecta > Zygentoma > Lepismatidae > Lepisma > Lepisma saccharinum. The sequence continues at coordinate 1,578 of JAGDQP010015009.1, read as the reverse complement.
TCACTTGCCATAGAGTTTTCAAATAAAGCTACCTGCAGATAAGTCAATTTTCACTTCCCGACAGCGCAAAAAGCATTTCTATACATCGTTGCAGGTATACATACCAGTAACAAAACCAGTGTATTTCATTTTTTAAAGCTTATATTACAAAAGGCACTCGAAAGCCTCGAACTACGTTTATCGACAACAATGTCACTTTCGTGTCCATAATCACCAATGTGATCATCAATCACTGTATTAAGGTCGGTCTATGAACAACTGAAAGCTAGTGAGACAGCCAATGGTGAAACGAAAAAACTAAAGTTTATGTAAAGGGCCTTTTCATCTCAAATCGGGCAAAGGGGTGTCTGGTGACCATGAGCAATATCGTTCAAAAAAATGTATGTGAAAGGCCCATGTGTGTAATGAACATTCCCAAGATATTTCAGAAAAATATCCAATGGGGGCAATGATATTCACATTCCAAGATGGCGTTGCGCCCCGAAAATGACACCAATGAAAATACAAGAAATCAGTCATAAC
>JAGDQP010015008.1:0-37173 GCA_022664845.1 Lepisma saccharinum | reverse complement strand
GAAGGTTGTTTTCCCAAACATGTATTGTATCTTATGTCAAGGCACTGAAGGATAGTTTCTTGAAGGAATCAAGGCAGAAGAGAAAGTTGTTTTTCGAAACATGTATGTTATCTTCTGTGAAGGCGCTGTAGGATAGTTTCGTGAAGGAATCAAGGCAGAAGAGAAGGTTGTTTTCTGAAATATGTATGGTATCTTATCTTGTTTTCATTTAGATCATATATTTATTGCACACAACAGAAAGTTTTTCTACTCATTGGTCTTCATTCTCCAGGGATCATAAGATATCGTGTGAATGTGGTATGTACCGGCTACATATTTTCTTATTTATAACTAAATATAAATATGTAATATCGTTTCTTAATGTATTTTTGTGTATTCTTGTTTTGATGTTTTTCATGTAAAAATAAATATGCATTTTAATACGTAAACATGCATTTTCATTTATAACTAACTATGTATATTCCAATTTATATCAAAATACAATATTAGTTAATTTGATAGTACAAAATTATAATTTGGAAGCAAGAACAAGATGGTTCGAGATTTTATTATTGCTAAGTAAAGCTGATACAAATAAATTATTTACATTTACTTATTGCCTGGAACAACACTCAGATGCATCAGTAATGCTGTGATTTCTTAAAAATACTTTTTAGTTTCTGTAAAGTTTACTCAATGTTTCAGGCGGGTGAGTATTAATTTTGGAGTAAAGCAACGACATCTAACGTCAGATGGTAACACTAACTTCTGTCAGATGGTATGTCTCTAACGTAATTTTTTTGTTACAAATTCATGCCTAAAGAGTTCAAACTTTCAGAGAAGAGAGTTCATAATAATTTCAAGAACTCAATCCGTGTCGATTTTTTCAATTCTTTTTCTGTTTATTGTTGAAAACGCATCATTGTTATAGGTTTGAGTATTCACAACAACAATCAAGCAAAATTCAACAATGTAAACAATTGTAATAAAGAAGCCCCAGGTTCGATACTCGGTGGGAAAATGAGTGGTTCTGAACCCACTTTAAACTGTAAGTCTCGTTCCCAAGATCCGATGGAAGGCAATGGCAAATCATCATCGATTCACTTTGCCCATGGATCTTCGGGCCATAAACCTTACTCCGGCTAGAATACTCATCACTATTATTACCATCATCATCAAGATTTACTAAAATAAAGATACCTGCTTATTGTATTCAACCCTTTAACTATGGCATTCTACAATATATGGACCAGGGATCTAGAACTATGCGGTTACCGAGTCGCCTTAGCTCAGTAGTAGAGCGTTGGTGTAGCCTTCGGGAGGTCGTGCGTTCAATCCCAGGGGCTGACCATCCTGACTGAGGTTTTCCAGAGTTTCTTCAGTCACACGAGGCATATCCCCGGATGACACTTAGGCACTGGCCGATATCTTTCTTCATCCTTTCCGCTCCCCTATCCCGGCCTGAGCCTTAGATGAATAAAGGGCATAAATAAAATTCAAATGTAATTATGCAATTGTTTTGTTGATTCTTCGCTACTTTTTATACTTACTTGAAACACAGTGAGCAAAGCAATGGGGAAAGTATTAAAATTGGTTGGGGGAGTTCCATCTTCAAAATTGAAGGCACCGCCAAAGAGCTGCATCCCAAGTAGGGCAAATATGAGAATAAACAAGAAGAGTAGGAACAACAAAGATATGATGGAACGCATGGAATTCAACAATGAGATCACAAGGTTGCGAAGAGATGACCAATATCTGAAAAATAAAAAAATCAATCAATTAATCATAATCAATATGTGTCATTACAATATGCACAAATTATAAATTGTATCAAATTAAGATAATTTGTTAGATATTTTTCTGTAGATGTTTAGAACAAAAATAAGTTTCTCACTGGGAAGACTATAATTACGTAGTATATTGTTGCAAACAGGTGCATCCCAGTGTATTAATTTTATAAATATTAAAATTGATTCAATTCTGGCTAGACATCAAAATCATTCAAGAGACACATTTCAAAAGCTATCTTCGCATAAAATGTTTATATGTGGTCATCGTGGACATTGCACATTTTAATTGTAAAATTGAATCTTACAGCAGAATACATCTATACTAATAAAATAAAAAAGATATTGAAAAAATACACAAATTGGATGGCAAATATTTTAAGATACTATTTAATTTTTGTTCACACTTCTAACAGAAGGACAATACAGTTGCAATTTAACTTCTACTCATAAAAACATTTTAGTTACTTTACTGCATAAGGAATCAAATTAGCTATAAATACTAGAATCATAAAATTCAAAGAAATTTGTAAAATATAGATAATTGCATAAGAATTCAGAGATTTTCAGAACAACAGAAAATAGCTCTTGATCTCTCGTACTGTATGAAATATATAAAACTATTATTACTGAATCTATTAGCAATAATAATCAAATTGTAATTTTTTAAAAGTCCGTTTTTCACTTCTTAGCGTTACGTCACAGGCTCCAAAACAACAAAATTATGATATAGCCTTCTTTATCAATACGAAACTAGAGAATTCGAAGTTTCATATTTTCTCAATACAAATTCAACAGTAAGTAATTTGCTTATTTCAAATTCTATTTTCTTCTGTATGAATATATATACTTCCTAGTTGATTTCAAAATGTAAATCAAAGCTTTTGTTAAACTACAGAAATGAATGCAAGCATGTATGTTTCGAATAGAGTGTTCGATACAACCCAAAATAATTACAGTACAATTAATAATAGTAATTCGTAACTTAAGTATTTTAGTTGATGATGTCCATGAAAATATTCTAGTCAAAATGGATGGATATATAGATATATAGATAGAGATAGATAGATAGATAAATAGATAGATAGATAGATAGATAGAGAGAGAGAGAGAGAGAGAGAGAGAGAGAGAGAGAGAGAAATTTAGAAATAGACAAGGTATCTTAAGTAACAATTGTAAATGGAAGAGATTAATTTTGATTTTAGACTAATTGTTCAAAAATAGATTAGAATAATGAAAAATGTTATATCTAAGTGCAAGAGTAAACTGATGAATTTTCTTGTATAATTGAGTACGAATAATGCAAGATGGAGGCCTTATAAACCACATTAAATATAAGAAAGACAGTTTCCACAGATCGTTCATAATAAAAATTAAGTAATTAATTTCAACATCAAATTTAGTGATAACGTTCACTAGTCGTATGAAAAATTACGCATTTTGAAAACGAATATCGCTAAAAGGTACAAACAAATAATTCTGAAGTTATAGGGTGTTGGGGATAACATACAGGTTATCCATCAACAGCGTTCATATTCGTATAGTTAAACTTCCACTAATTGATTCCTTGAAATGTTTTAATAAGTCCACGAATAACCTTAATCTATAACTAATTTATTACAGACCTTCGAGATGAGGTATATTCTCGTAATACAAACTTTGTCCAGCAATATAGTCACCATGGTCTTATTGTGCAATCCTCAAAATGGCTGCGGTTCTTCTCATTAAAAAAACTTCTGTCCAGGTTCACTAATCTGTAATTGTCAAAATCTCAAAAATAAAATTAAAAGTTGGGAATTCATAGTTACTTTTTGTTTCACCTTCAACAGCACAACGAAACCTCAACTTGTTTCTTGATTATTAAGTGGTACCAAAGCACATAATTCGAGGGATGGTTTGTGACACTGAATATACCATATTTCACATACTGTTTTCAAGACACCACCAACTTGAAGTACAGATTGCGCAAATTTTACACCGCAAATTCTTATGAACAGAATTTAATAGTATATTTGTCTCCACACTGCACTGTTGCATTTTATAACATACTTTCTTGAACTCCAGATTTTACGTAATACAAGACATATCGTAAACTTGTCACCAATTGAAACCAGATATATGTTCATATTCAAATACATATGTTTTTTCAACTAGTCTTATTACATTGTACGAAATAAATATATTACAAAATCATATTGAACATTACATAAAAATCAAATTTTCTAAAGAATAAATTGAAAATAGGGAAGCGTTTGAAGGATGTTACTCTCTACTAAAATCCGTTCTCTATTAAAGTATATACGTAATAGAAAAACCCTTTTCAATTATATACAATATATTAATTCTTGAAACACCTAAATACTAGTGTAATGAAAAACAACTAAATAACGCAAGCTATTTTCAATTATACTTTTTTAAAAATTGCAATATTTATTTAACTGTATATACAATCAAATCAAAATACTCAAAGGATGAAATTTCTTTTTAGTTTCGACAGTAAACTTTCAAATGTTTTAGAGAACTTACTTGATTCTACTCTTCTTTTTATTAAAAAATAACGTCTTGTAAGAAAGTAATAAATTTTATGCAACGTTTCAAATTTAAAGACGATTCTTCATGATTTAAACTATATTTGTTTAGAATCTAAACTACATCCATCAACACTGCAACAGTTTCACCTTTCTCCACAAATATTGTTTGTAAATACATCTACTATTCTATTTTGTTATTGTATTTACTACGAATCGCAGAACAGTTTGCGTATTTAAAATTCATTATTTAATTAAAATTTTAAGTCATATCTCTGATTAATTAAAAAATTTAAATAGTTATTAAAGAATATACTCATGTACAAACAGCATCACACACAATTTTATTTACGAAAATATAAAAGGGTAATATTAAAAGAAATTTCTTTATGATTTAACTTATGTTCCAAATGAATGTAACATGAAGAATTCACAAGATAGAAATATATTTAAACCTCAGAAAGGATATATAAAGATTCCACGAAAGTGAAATTTGTTCTGTGGTATACTCTAAGACTAGTAGCACATGAAATTATGGACAAAAATTGAGCTAAGGAGTTGCGTTCTATTAGCAAGAAAACAAGAGGAAATTGTCGAATCCTATAGTAGAAACGTAACTATTTTCTTTTGTTATTGCAATATTACTTATAATCTTTAACGTACTAATACGACTGAATTTTGTTTTGTGACGCAGCCTAAATTCTAAAGTTGGAAGTTAGTAATCTGAGGATATATTAAATAATTTATTTGTAAAAAAAGCATTGTAATTATTAGCAAAAGATAGGAATAAAACTGATTTTTTTTACAAGAACAGAGGCAAGGATCTTTTTATCAGAGACTTGTGAAAATTTCCAAACAATCTTCAGATGGACTCTTTAAAATAAGAAACTCTAATAAATATATATAATAAAGTTTAATCACCCGCAGTAAGATGTAATATTTATACATAATAAAAAAGAGAAGGTCTATTTTAAGAACTGACATGTGACCCACAAGCAACTGTACAAGTTCTCAATATTCCGAAAGATAATTTAAAGACTTTTATGTACATATTAATAGAGGTTATTATAAGAAGGATGTAACTATTGCCTGCACAGTAAAGTGTGATGAAATAGAAACTAGTATAATACGTTATTTATCCATGATTGCTATATTGAAATGTGTCCACTTCTGGAATTCAAACGTTAATGTTTCTTTTCAGTGTAAACTCATAGATGAATATGAATATAGATTTAACAGAACATGATTAGGTAGAAATACATCATCTTTATGAAGAAGGATTTTGTGGTACAGAAAATTATAAAAATGATTGAAAATTTTAAATAATAGCACAATTAAGTTTAAAACCAAAGGTTAAATATAGATTTAGATAACATTATCTGAATCTCAATTGAATTTATCATGAATATTAAGAGATTACTCAGAAATAAAGCGAATGTTTTTAACATCATAAAAAATAAAATGAAGAATATAGAATTTAAAGTTTGTTAAAATTATCTATATTAGACTAATAATATTCATATTTTTTTCATATTTTTTTTCGAACAAAGTTCTCTGAAGATATTCATGTTTTTTGTGACTTACTTATACAGAACATTATTATGATATGTAAAAGAATACATCGGATTAACTCGGTGTAAATTCTTTGATATTGATAACATACTAACACTTTACGTTAAAAAAAATTAAATAGATCAATATTTATTATTTTGTGTAATTCCAAACTGATTTCGTGCTTACAGTTAGTGTTTCAGGATATTAATACAATTATAATATTTCATCCACAAATGTAGTTTTAAACTTTTAGTAAAATACTACTTTACTTCTCTTTCTCATACAAACGAAGTGTACAGGGAAAGTTTATGAAAGGTGATTTCTCGTAAAACACATTTTAGTCTAAATCTTCTATTTAATCCCATGTATTTAATATTTTAAAGGCCGCTATCATTTGTGGATTATTTACGCTTTTGAATTGAAACTTTTCTAGCGGTTAGCTGCCGTTGAGTAGTGCTTGTTATAAGTAACAACTGATTTTAAAAAAAATGTGGACATCCTTCCCTTCTTTCCCTTACTCTTCAAATCTCTTATAATTTCACTCAGGTTTTATGAGTATACATCTATAATTGTCATAAATTGAATACAAATGGTTCTATAAATCTATAAACATTGATCTTTTCTCAATAAATTTATTGATATTGCTCTTTAAAATTTCATAATAAATTTATTTTTATCATATCAGTCTTGTAATGAATATGAAATAGGTAAATTAGAATTAATCAATTACTTTTTAATTATTCTTTGGCTTGTCTTCTATTAGACTAACCAAGAAGGGTTTAAGAAGTGCTAAACTGCATATCATTTTCATCTTAAGTACATTATGTAATATTTTAAGATAATTTTCTATTTCCTATTATTAATTTTTTTTTTCTGTTTTGTTTTTACTTCACCATTCTTATCTATGTCATATCAATTGTTCGAATAGTCATTTTCTCATAAGTGTACATTTTATTTACGTTCCCGCACAATCAATTTTTCGAAATAATGAATACTGTGTAATTGAAAAGTAGTGAACTTAATTTTTTAGCCCTATAATATGTAAGATTAAGGAGATATACTCAGGAAAAACATATAAAAGCATGTTAGTTTATAATACAAATGAATTTGAAATGTTTATAGGGGGGAAAATAATCGATTTGAATTGACAATAAAATCATTTTAAACAAAATAACTATTAGATCATTTGAGATGGAATTAAAAGGAATGATGAAAAGAAGCAAGAATAATGAATAACAGACAAGAGAAAATTCTTTGAAAATTATTCCATAATGTTAATAATGTGAAAATAACAGCTCTTACAGCGTTGTCTAACAAAAGTCATGGACAACAAAGATAATTGTTTAATTTCAGTTTTATTATTTCATGTTTAATTCATTTCAAGACTAATACGGTGCAAAATAAATTTATTATAAAATTGTAAAGAAAAAAATATTAATAAATTCGGTGAGAAAAGAGAAATATATATATATACATATATATATATATATATATAGAATCATTACTATTTTACAATGTAACATTATTAGTGTATTTCAGGCTACAATAAATATATTATTCTTTATGAATACCGTATGTTGTATGCAACTAATGTACAAATTTTTATTTAAAATTAAATTTATATCAACTACTACTACTTTCTCATTTTTAGTATTATATGAATAGTCAGTTTATATTCTTAGAAAAATTAAATACAATTTGAATATCAATTTTTCACTAACTACATTCGTAACTTTCTTCCTAACTTAAGAGATGAAATTTCGAATTCAAATAATATTAATTATTATAGTGTTATCTAAGTATGCCAAAGCAAGGAGAATATACTAGAATATAAACTTTCCAAAGGACAAGATTATTATCAAAACAATAACGGAACCTATATATATACAACTACAATAATATTACGTTCACATTTTACTTTTACGCTCTATAACATTGACTAATCAAACCAATGTAAGATAATATATGTTCAAAAGATACATAAGTTTCCACAAATGCTACTTATGAACTTTTTCAAAGGTGTAAACTAATATAATAACACATAAAATTATGCAATATAAACTTCATTACATAACATCTCGTCTACGTCTAATCTTTAAAGATTTTCAAGTGTACATCTAATTTACGTGTAACTTATTCCAACTGCAAATAAAAATAAATTTTGTGTAAAACTATTAGATCTACATTATTAACGGTGCTGCCTGTAAACTGCTTACTTAACTTTCATAATTAAATTGGATGGGCATAATTAGCTGACGGTTTTTAAAGTCCAAAAACAAAAGAACACTTTGTACTAGATAATTTTCTTTACATGCAATATTCTACACTTCTTGGAGATTAATTCATATACAAAATGATACTAACAAAATATAATGTCTGTCTTTCAGGTGGTCACCTTAGGACACTACACAGCATTGACGTCTTTTTTCTGAAATTTACCATCACATGCACCAAAACATCCTGCAATGACTCTCAATTTCTCTCTCGATGCACTGTTTTACGTTTTCTATGGTTGTTGCTTTTGTCCAGTAAACGATTCATCAAGTGTCCACAAAGAATAGATCAGGAGGGCTAAGGTCTGGAGATGATTGAGGCCAATTTAGATCACCAAGTAGGGAAATTAGGTGCTCTAGAAACAGTTGATGAAGAGCTACCGTACTCAAACGAGCTGTATGTGCTCTCACATCGCCTTGTTGAAACCATACGTCGCCCAGGTTATCAATTTTGGAGGGAAGGAAATCATTGATTATGGCCGTGTAGCGTTTTGCCTGCCATTGCTATCTTCAAGGAAATACGGCCAATAATGGAGAAATATGAGAAGGTACACCAAAAGTCACGTTTGGGCTAAAGACTCCCTCTTGTGGAAGTTTCCTTCCTCAAATACAATTGGTTGGCTGTGACAATGTTTTGAAAAACAGCTGTACTGCAACAGCATGCTCCCACACCGGCCAATGCTCCATACCTAAGTAAACTCCTGACTGTAGACCGACTCATTGGTCAGGGACTGTCAGTGTTACCTACTCGCGCTGCCAAAAATATGATACTGAAAACTGTCAGCTAATTAATCCCATTCCTTGTTCAGAACGTTTTACCTTATATTTAAAATTATGCTTGCTTTGTAAATATATATTTTTTATAATTCAGAGATGATTAGTAGTGAACCATATTTTCTGATTTTTAATAAAAAAAACGTAGTTTATTTTGAAAGGAAAAAAATTCTTTAGAAATATCATATTAATAAAATATAAGGAGAATGTAACTTTAAGTAAAAACAGTGTATTCAAAGCCTTTTTCTATACACCCGTTGATTTCACTCAATAAGTTTGCTATTGGAAGTATTTTAAACGCTGTGACTCTCATTTGACGCTTGAAGGTGCATTAATCTCATTTTCTAACACATGCACGTTAACAGAAGGTAATGTATTGTAAGTAATAATCTGTACAGATTCACCAAATAAATCAGCGAATAAGACATTTCTCTCAAATCAGTGAACAGCTAATAGCAAAAATACTCGAAGAATGTAAATTTTAAAAAATCGGTTGTGGATTAATTTTTAAGACGTTTCTCGCAAAGCTTTATTGTTTATCAACTATACATCCATCTTACCTTGATAAATATTATTTTACGGTATGTACAGAACGTCTTACAGATACAGATCATTGCATAGAACGATAGCGATAGTTTTGCTAGATCTGTTTGCTAGTGGTGTAAGTATCTGTTTAAGTATCGAATTTTATATATCTAAGACACATTTTTTGTTTTATTTCCAATTTATTTAGGTTTTAATTGATTTCGTTAATCAAGGTAAATATCTTTTGAACAAATACATGACTAGTTCTGAAAAGATATTCCTGCTAAATGAATGGTTAGCTCTCTACCCTTTAATCTATGAGTTGTAGGTTCGTTCCGCAGTAGGAACACATGTACTGCTTATCCATTTAAAATTGTAGTTGACTGATCATGAATGTTAAAACAATTTAGATACGATGAAAGACAATGGTGAACCACTATCGGTTCGCCTTGCTCATGCATCATCGTGTCAGAAAACTTGGACGAAATCAACATCTGCTGTGTAGAGGAGTTTTCTTGAATTATTTGTATCGGAAAGTTCAAAGAATATTCACTTTGTAGAGTTCAAAAGGACATAATTTTCAGTTATATCAAGAATGTATATAAATAGTATAATTAATGACGATTGGTATCATTATGGAATTTGTATTAGTAACTAGGTCGCAAACCTAACTTCAATCCTCACAATAATTTGTTTTGTAAATTGTTGGCGGATTTTCGTTCTATAGTTTACGAGGTTTGAGATTATCTCTTTCCAAATTAAATATGTCATTCTTATAGTCTTAGGATCCAATATATCCTACACTAACGGACATTCATTCAGAGTTAAAAAAAATAACTTCGTTAATAATAGTTTTAAAACCAAATGATGTTTTGTAAAGTCCACTAAACTTTGTCAAATAGAAGCAAACTACAGTATATTACAAATAAAGTGCGGGAAAGAGAAAGAGGATACAAACAGTAGTAGTATACTTATCGCTTTTAACATAGTCTGATTCTTATCATCATGTCCAGTAATTTGGTGACTTGAAATTCCCTGAGTTTTTTAGGTTTTCCATTAATTTATTCCAAATTCCCTGCATTTTTATTATATTGGAACATGTAAATAATACGCGATGCCATTTTTTAAATCCCATCACCTTTCATTTCAGTCCAAGCATCTTGTACATTATAGGTATTTCATAAGTGAAAAAAAATAATTTCTTTAAAATAGAGGATTTTAACACACTGAAAAAAATCTGGTCAACTGTGGGAATCGAACCCACAAACTTCATCTTGCCGATGCAGTGTTCTTATCAATTGTGGACAAGTCTACATCATAAATTTCTCTGAGTTTCCCCTCATAAATTATAGAATTCCCTGAGTTTTCCAGATTTATAAAATTCCCTAAGTATTCACGGTTTTCCAGGGTGGTAGACACCCTGCTTATCATCTAATTAAAATAAATGGAGTTTTAATTTTCTAAATGATATGAGCTTTTCTTTTTCATTTCATTTAATCTGCTGATTCGCGGTGTAATTAAACTGAGCATAATCAAGTACACAAATTATTTAAAAATATATTATGAATATGGTTCATTACTAAAATTTACAAGACCAAACTTACAAAAATATTACTATACCATTTAATAATTAAAAAAGAATAACATGTCAATAACACAATATTATCTTGTTGCTTCACTTATATCGCACTTTTCACATCACTTCTTCATTTCGGCGCCTTCGACACAAGATTAATTTGTACACATAATCTGACGCTTTCGCAGACTCAATAGGAACTTATGAAAAAAAAATTGGACCTTACCTCGCGACAACTTACACACTCGAATTATACACATACATAAGACTTTTGTAAGAAAAGGCAATTAAAATTGGAAGAAAGATAGAGGAACACTTCCGCAGAGAACACCTTGAAAGATAGTTCATCTTCCCTTTTCTTTTTCTTGACTGAAAATGCTTCAATGCTTATGAAGAACTTAAAACCACATTCACACACATACACGATCATACTCACTTTTTATTTTCTTTATTTTTTTTAAATTTTATAAACTTACTTTGTAACTTTAAATATCCTGAGCAACCGGAGAGCACGAAGAACTGAAAGTCCAAATGATCCTGATTTCAGTGCTGACCACACTACTTCGAAAATGGAGCCACTAATAACAACACAGTCAAAACGATTGAAGGAGGATTCGAAGTATATTCTTGGCCCCAGGGCATACATTTTAATGAACATTTCCATCATGAAAAGACCCAGGAAAACAAATTCTGCATGGTCTGGAAATAAAACAACAAAGAAACGTCTTACAGATGAGATAATTCTATACGTAACTCCAGAAGCCAAAGGATACAAGTGATATCGGAAGTTCGCGGTAAAGTTTTATATAAAACCCGAAATATAAGTAACACAAAACTCATATTTTGTACGAAGAAACCTTCGACCTTAATATGTCCATGTACAAAATATGGCAATTTGATGGCACATATATTTTGGGTTTTATATAAAAGATTAGCCAAAGGTTTTTTTTTTCATTAATTTGGTAATGTTACCCATATCCCTTGGCTTTTCTATAGTCGACAATTATACATAACTTTGGATATTTAAAAAAAATAATGTAGAGTTTTGATGAGAAATAATTACAATAGTAACACTATATACAAACAAATTATTTAAAATATTTATAATCATTTTTAATTTCTAATAATAACTTTCGTTCAAAACATAAAGATCATCTTTCTTTCTGCTCAATTCTGGAAGCGATAACTTTTATCCTGAAATAATAGTTTTCGATTTTATGACAGATAACAAAAACTAAAATTTTGATCCAGATTTATCGTGATTTACAAGAATTAAATCATATTCATCTTATAATCATATCATAGAATCTGGGGGAGGTATTAGATAATTATATTAGTTTCTATTTCTATTTGTCAGTAAATGTGTTAGATTAGTAGAATAAAAATCCCTAATTTACTTTTCTCATAGGTTAAGAATTTGATTTTTTATTTACGATATTTAGGCAGCTTTGGCTCAGGCCACATCATAGGTTAAGAGTAGTAATGTGTAATCTTTAGGCCACAATATTCTTTTTGCCAATCAGATCGAAGGAGCCAACAGAGTTCTGCTTGCCTTATTAGCCTATTGTTAATATGAACATCCAATATTTAAAACAATTTTCTATCTGTTAGTAACTCTGCTGAACAATCAATCTGGCGACCAAGTTAATATGAAAGGCGCTTTTTCTTTGGGAGGGGGGTGGGGGGATTCAAGTACAAACGTGTACAATGTAGAGGCGCGTTCACATTGGTAAAACTTCACTCAGCATCACCCTATTATTCACTTGGCCATCATCCTTATTCTTACATCTTCACTTATCCCATCTTTGTTTTGATCTCACCCTCACTCACTGTCACGTTACAACGTGGCCCTCCACCTCCTTTTCAAGCTGTGAAGGTAAAAGTATGCGAAGCTAATATCAATTCTCATCTCATAAAGATGAACAAATATGGTGTAAACTTGGTAAACTTTATTTTATATGGGCCATTTTTAGTAACTATTGACTTCAGCCCGTCACGATTTGTGAATGCAATGCAGTTTAGAACCCACCCCGTAAACTCATGAACGGCAGCTTAGCACTTTAGCCCTCACGGCTACCGAGGTTAGCGTATGGTGTAACGATAACATACTTTTGTGAGTAGCGCTGCATTTTGAAATCCGTATTGCTGTTTAATGTGAGTTTTTGTCAATTGCAATATAGTACTTTTAGCATGGGCATGGATAGGGTAACTTCAAGAGTAGCAACACACTTCTGCATGTCAGTTTAATCAACTGGGGTAATTATATGTAGTTCACATTGATATTTTACGTTATCTATCATTCTTAGCGACACCGGTTCATGAGTTGTAGACAGAAAGTTATTTTTATGAGTTGCAGTAACTGAATAACAATTTGAAATAACATCAGATGCCATTTGTTAATATTGTAGAAGATCTGTAGCTGAGAGTGGCCAAAGAGGGTGCGAAATAGTGAGGTTTTTCCACTATAAATTTTGAGGCTATCCTCTCCACTAACTGCTAACTGGAGGGCGAAGGGATTTTATTCATTATGTTAGTTCTCTTATTTTGTCCTTAATTTTTTCATTTATTTACATATGCCAAGTTTAAATTTATATTCGTATTTCACTAGGTAGGCCTACTGTAACTACATTCTTTCCGTATCAACCTATCAAGCGACACTTATGAGCTATACGATCGTATTGCCTCTCTGTTTTCTTTTTAATCTTGAAGTTTAAATAAGATATACATACTTCCCCTAGACAACTTAGATATTCTCTTTCCTAACGTTTCCACTTTCACTCAGACCTCCCATTCATTTGTCTGTCCCCAGCTGACTGTTCTAACAGATCTATTACTGTCTCCAGATGACTGTTTTAACAGACCTTTCACTGTCTCCAGATGACTGTTCTAGCAGATCTATTACTGTCTCTAGATGACTGTTTCAACAGATCTCTTTCTGTCTCCAGACGACTGTTCTAACATCTCTATCTCCAGATGACTGTTTTAACAGATCTCTATCTGTCTCCAGATGACTGTTCTAACAGATCTATTGGTTTATCCAGATGACTGTTCTAACAGATCAATTACTGTTTTCAGATGACTGTTTTAACAGCCCTCTCACTGTCTCCAGATGATTGTTCTAACAGATCTATTACTGTATGACTCTCTTAACAGATCTCTTTCTGTCTCCAAATAACTGATTTAACAGATCTCTTTCTTTTTCCAGATGATTGTTCTAGCAGATCTATTACTGTCCCCGATGACTGTTTTAACAGACTTCTCACTGTTTCCAGATGATTACTTTATCCAGATTACTGTTTTAACAGGTCTCTCATGTCTCCAGATGATTGTTCTAATAGAGCTATTACTATCTCCAGATGACTGTTCTAACAGATCTATTACTGTCTCCAGATGACTGTTCTAACAGATCTATTTCTGTCTCCAGATGACTGTTTTAACAGATCTATTACTGCCGCCAGATGACTGTTTTAACAGACCTCTCACTGTTTCTAGAAAAACTAACATATAATCCAATTAACTTGACCTAATTAAAACCTACCAGTCGTAGCTTAGTTAGCAGAAAGATGTATTTGCATTGGGAATGTCTTGCATTGAATCTCAGTGGCCGGTTTGAGTAAAAATTTTGCTAAATCACATTGAACTAGGAATGGTACCTTCAAAACTAATCTCTGGATTACCTTCTCATATCCGTTCCCTATCCTATCTTGGCATGTACCAAAGAAGCCTAAATGCCATGAATATAATACAACTAACCTAATCTAATAATCATTTACAGTCATCTATACTCTACAGCTTTCTTTTCGCTAAAACATAAGCTAGGTTAGATAAGTTCCAATATTTTTTCACTTAAAATAATTTGGTGAATTTGTTTTTCTATCCATATAACTTATAACGCTTTGAAATATATTTACATTCGTGACAAGATTGCAAATGTATACGACCTGTTTTAAAAATAATATAACAGGAGAGAAATAATTTTATATTTAGAAGATATAAAGCCAAAAACTAATACTTACATAAAAATAATGTGAGCCAGTCAGGCTGATTATAGTGTTCTACTGCTACGCACACAGTATTGAAAAACACTAGAACTATAACAAACCAGTAAAACCACTGCGTTTTCACAGTATGTCTTATCCAGAACCTGAAATAAAATAGAAAACAATTAGTGTAATGAGTAGTTGTGTGCCAAGGCAGGCGATATATAGAAAAGTTGATGCTAGACATATTCATTGCTAGTTTCCAGAGAAATAATGTACATTAACGTCTAAGGATCTCTTCTGTGAACTTAGCAAAGGGAATTGGAATACTACGTCAAGCACGGAGGGTATTACCGTAAATCTGTGAAGTTGACTGCATTTGGACGATTGAAAACTGGTGGAACACGACGGTTCTTATATGTCAATGTGAATTGGCAACCCTATTGAACATAAAGCAGGAATCAGTTGATTAGTAAATGTCTCGTGAAGTGTCTTGCGGCAAAACTGAAGTGGACAATGGATCGAAGCCGAATACGGTTAATCTGTTTATATGAATTGAAACTTAGACATAGTGTAGCGGAGACAACGAAAAACATCAATACGACATTTGCAGAACGAACAGTCTCAATAAAAGAACAAGGAGTTGGTTTGAAAATTTTCGAACTGGAAATAAGCGCCTTAGAAAAAAGGGGATAGACCTACTGGAGTATTGATGATAATCAACTCAAGGCTTTGGTGGAATCTGATCCACAGTAAACTATAAGAGATATTGCAATGAAACTACAGGTACACTATGCAACAGCTTCCCGACATCTAGTAAAGTGAAAAATCTGAATACGTGAGTTCTATACCAATTAACGGAAAGATTGGAAGTGTTCTTCTCTCCTTGCGCGAAACAAAACGCCCCTTTTTAGACAAAATCGTAACGTGCGATAAAAGGTGGATCCTTTCTGACAATCGCCGACGATATGTTCACTGGTTTGACGCTGATCGAGAAACAGGACATATTCCAGAACCAAATTTTTATTCAGGAAAGGTGATGTTGACAGTTTGGTGATGTGTAGCTGGTGTTAAACACTATTTGTTCCTAGCAGCAGGGAAAACAATGAATGCAGCGAGGTATTGTACAGATGCACCAAAGCAAATGCATAACATATGCAAATGCATGACGAAAGCAGTCTTCGTTAGTGGACAGATATAGTGTCATAATGCCGCACGACGAAAACACTAGGCTACATGTATCGTAAATAACAGTGCAGAAACTTCATCAATTGGAATATGAGATTCTACTGCACCAAGGATAATCGACGGACCTTTCACCCACACACATACTACCACTTCCTTTATTATTTAAAAAAAAATGAAAGAAAAACACAAGACGATAGAGCTGTTCTAAATGCCTTCGAAGAATTCATCGCTTTGAAAAAAATTCAGATTTCTTACCCTAGAGGAGTGTAGATTACTTCGTTGGCAGCAATGTGTTGAAGCCGTTGGTGATTATCTTGATGAATAAAGCTGTTTGTAATCAAACTTATCTTACTTACTTTGAAGTTTTATTTCAGCAAAGGGCTTTTGATATGAAAGAACCTGATACAAGAGCTAAGCTAAGGATTTCGTCTACGCAGCACCACTAATTACGTCCTGCGCACATCTATATTGATATACGTTTTATAAATGTAAAAGAAAATGTCTCAGATTTAAATGAGAATTAGTATATTGTGTACATACAATATAATAAATACATGCATACGTATAAATATAATAATATAATATAATAATACATACGTATAAATATAATAAATACATTGTGTAAATGCATACAATGTATATAAAACACAACATTTTCTAGGTAAAATTCAGAGTGATAGTGCAAGGATTCAAATAATTCAAAAAATGTGCTATGTTCATAATCACAGAAACTTGATGAAAAAATTTCAATACTGGCGCTTCAATGCTAGAAATTTAGTAAATTGTTTATTTTAGATCTTTTTAATTCTAGTAATACTATTGGAATTTTAATATTGTACTTACTCTAGGTAGATAGATAAATAGACTAACATACCTAAATCTTTTTTCTTTCCTCCAAAACTCCGCGCACGCTCCTTTGTTTCCCACTTTCGACTTGAGATAGGAAGCACGAGGAAACCCTGAAAATACAATTTTATTTTAATGAACTGTTTCTCCAGGATAATACAAGATTTCGCATAAATTATTCCTACACAATACTTGGTACATACAAGTTGTTTTCGAACAATAGTTATTAATTTAATTGCAAGCAAAGAAAAAGTTGCATTAATAAAAATCCTTAAAAATGAATTCATTATCAACATTAAATAATACATAACCCATTTGTACATTATAAAAAAACAAACATAAAAACAATGTCAGAAAAGTAATAGGTAACGTTAATCTTAAATTATGACTACTTTTATTTTTACAAGAAGCGACATACACAGTACACGATCAAATTCCTACTTGCTAAAACAAATAAGTAAAGAGTTTAAAGAGTTTAAATTCCAATCAAGTAAATAAAAGGCTACTAAACAATACTCTACTATATACTGATAACGTCCGCATTGGCTTCAACCAGCAACAAGCAATATAGGAGACATAGATCACTACGAACAACGCTTGACCATCAGAATAATCTAACCACTAAGCTAGTCATTTCTGGACACCAGACTATGCACCTTACCAAGCTCTAGTTAAATTATAGTTAACTCGAAGTGTTTTAAAAACTAGTTAAGTTATTGTATGTGAATATGCTAGGTTTGTATTTAAATCCATTTGTTTTTACATCTTTCATATACTTGAAAATAACAAAAAATTATTCATGGAGAAATAGTTATTGGAAATTTCTATAATAGTAACAATAATTAATTTATATGATTGTTAAGAATATAATTTTCGCTAGGCATACAATAACATTAATCTCTATGTTTGGGTTAATCTTGGTTATGGGGCATCCAACTGCGGAAGGTGTGCGTTTACCCAACCCAACCTAACCCCTAACCTAACAGGAAAATTGAAATAACTTGCACCTGCAGAGCCTTGTACTATGCGAAAGAAAGTGGATGCCCTATAACCAAGAAATTACCAATATTAAATTTATCTTGGTAGTTGAGCAAATACAAGATTTTTGCCACATTTTGTTCAGAAAATAAACCACGTAACTATTTCGTATACGCTACTGGATTAAGTACGTGTGCACATTCAGATTTATGGCAAAACCACCTCGGAAAAGTTTTCAGAGTTCTAAAGTTGTGCGATCTGCTAACACTGAGCTAGTACACATGACAGACACAACATCTAAAACTTTATTCTATACATTTCTGAAACACAAGCTTGGTATCGCTGTGTTCTACAACTTATAGGATATCGAAAGTGTATTAATCGGCTATCTTCTATGAACCTGGGCGTACCTATGTACAGTCAGCGCCAAAAGTTTGTACATAGTCGTAAAATTTGATTGATTGAGTACGGTTTCTTGTAACGTAAAGGATATGCGATTTTATGTAAGTTAACTGTATTCAAAACAATCTATCCATTTCAAAGTTATTTGGAGAATGAATTTTAATGCTGGGTACAAACTTTTGGTGCTAACTGTACAATTCTTGGCATAAAACAAGTATTTTTCTACAGTTATGAATTTCCAAAGAACAAACAGTAAATTTGATAACTTAATAAATATAACGAATGCAATAAATACCAGATGATTGTAACATTTTGTATGTACTAAAATAAATACATATAGGTATCTGTTTATCATAAAAACAAATTCCTTGGCGCTTTACTGTAGGAGTAACGACAGAAAAGAATTTTGTAGTCTATAATGAATCGTCCACAAGAACAGCAGAATTTAAACATATTTTAAATCTAAACTAAGTACGAACAAAATAAAACACGTTTCATTCTTTTCACAGAATACATACTTCCCTTATCAAAACAGATAAATAAATAAACAGAAAATTTTGTTAAATATTTTATAAAGGTATTCAAAGGAATAATTAGTTTGCAGCTCATGTATGTAGTTTTGTCACCACATAAATAGACACTATAGAATTAACGTTCATAATTTCTTGTAATCATACTCTATTTATCTGCCTTTTTAGCCAAGAAAGAATAGTTTACATGTAAATGAAATTTAAAATTGGGTCCATTCAAGTACGCATTTGCTTTTGAATAAATACATTCATAAATACATAAGATGATTACATTATTACAAGTCAACTGTATATTTTAAAAAAAATAACACTTAATCAATTATTTCTATCTTCAGATGCTCAGTTAGAAAATAATGCAATTTATTGTATTGAGTACTGTTGAGTACGGTGTGCTTAAACACACACGACCAGAAATAGCTACCACAAGTCCTGGCACCTAGAGTAAATTTCTAGACATGCTTTATTCGCGTTAACCTTACAAAAAAATAGTGCAAGGCTCTTCTTTCTTCCCTAATGTATTCCGGAAGTTTGAACATCTTCTATTTATCAGACGATAATGTTCTACTATACAATCCGTAGAACAAGACCTGTGTTCAACTGTTCAGGCTGTTTTATGCAGCGACGGAATAAAAAGTAATGTCTGTTTCTAAATAACTTTTTATAGGTGAATGATACGTTAAATCTAAAACTTAATTATGATGTCACAATCCTTTATCTTTAAAATAATAACAAATAATCTATTAAAAGCGCTTCCAGGTTTGCAATGGATCTAGAAATCAACCCTTGTCTTGAGAAAAGAATGATAATAGAGTTAGACCAAAAGAAATGCAGAAAAAATCATGCAAATGTTAAGAATAAAAATAAAAAAGTCACATAAGCAATGTCAGATGGTTAGCTTCCAAAATAGAAAGTGATGAATTGAACATTACTGATAGTTGCAGCTAAAAAAGGGAGACCAAAAGTTGTTACATCGGATTCCAATATGAAAAAGGATCGAAGAAACATAGTCGAATAACAGCAATAAGTACAACAAATGACAATGTTCAATTTGTTGAGGTGGGGGGAATGCCGGGGATTTTTCCTAGTACCTGAGGATTTCAACTCCAGTTGTGTGATTGCGAATATTATCCCAACCACAAAGAAAGAAAGCTTTGTGTTTCTCTCCGAACAGATAGTATGTGAAAACTTACAAGAAATCACTAGTTTTAGGATGCCCCTTCTTTTAATTTATAACAAATCGAACACTAGCAAATAATCTTGGATACGGTACTCTAAAAAAGCGTACAAATCATGATAGAACTTGGATGCAGACAAATATGCTTCAAATGGGTCGAAGACTATTGACCAGAGCACATGATTTTTTTTTTGCAAAGACTTTATTGAATCCTCTAAAAATGATCCACATATTTTTTTAAAAAGATATCGTTACAGACGGCGAGGCTTTACTCAATCATTCCGAACTAGAAGGAAGAATGGAATTGTATCACAGAATAAAGTATGGTCAAACCACTTGAAATAAATTTGGTGACTATCTTTTGTGATCATCAATTAATGATTTGATATAATTTTCTGCCCAGATGCGAGACAATTAATCACGAAACGTACTATAAGATACTTGGAAAATCAAGAGAAGTTACAAGAAACAAGAAAAGTCGCAATTCACCACGACCCAGTGTTTAATTTGTGTAAATTTTCAGAGAGGTAGAAAAATTTCTCAGAAACGTTGACGCCCTTTCATAGCCCACGCTGGAGGATATATTTTAGAAAACAGAGCCAATGAAATCGCAATCCTCTGTATAGTCCAGACGCAGCTCTTCGAATTTCTTTGTTTAATCGATTAAAGGCCTGTCTAAAAGCTCCACAGTTTGAATCTGAGCAAGAACTTAAAAAAGACAGTGCAAAACAGGATGAAGCATCAGGAAAGTAACCTTTTCAAGAGCTACAGCTTTTTAGGTTTCGGTTGTAAAATGTATAGAAAATATTGAAAATTATGTAGAATAAAGAGTATATATATATATCTTGAATTATGTATTAATGTTTTTCAAAGTCTTACATACTAGCTATATTTGATTAAAAAAAATATTTAGAAAAAGGCTTTACTACTTTTACAAACAGCCCACCTTTGTATGTTCAATTCAGCCTTGTACTAAATTTTTATACATAATTGACGTTTGATTGATTGCACTAACCACTCCTTTCAATGAACTCTCACGGGATGTTAACCTGTGACCACACACACAGAGAAAGCTAGTACAATAAACTGTCGACCAACTGATGGTCTGTATAGGTAACGAACTAACGAAAATGAAGTATAAGTATTCAGTGACGTACATTAAACCAATCCAATTCTAAAATAATAAACAACAATAAACAATCATTAGGGCAAATGATGCCAATTGTAGCTTGTTTACTCAGCAAAAGAACAAGGTTCAGTCCAGGGACTAGGTTATGTGCAAACTTGTCGGAGACATATAGTGGCTTAAATTCTAGAGACTTTTAGGTTCTTAAAATGTAGTAGAGATGTATTTGTTATTAATATATTGAGTTTTTAAGGCCTTTAGGCAACTTTGTATCCAAGCTGAAGAAAAAGAGTAACATTTTCATTAAGTAAAATAGTCACTAAAAAATTCTTGTGTCTTTATTTGTTATGAAACAAAGTAAGATATAAATTAACTATATTTTCTGCAATACCACATAATACGCTGAAAACCAACTTACTCAAAGTCATTAACGATTACTTCAGAATCAGATGAGTGTTTTTTACAGTGGTCCTATTCTTATTATAACAGTTTATTATGCAAGGTAGAATATAACACTTATATATTAATAGAAACTAAAATCTGGAAGCATGTTCTTTCGAGATAAATTCAAATATTTCGTAATTATTTTGTATGGAATATATATTAAAAGAAATGCTTTATCACTAAGTAAGGATAGCAATATTAAAACAAATTAATAATTACTAACTGTGCAGATCTTGTAGTCTTATATGCTGCAATTAATAACAACTTCCTTGAGTTTATAATGTTGAATATGAAGTTTGTAATCTTTTAACAAGTGCAAGGATGCATTTCTTGTTCATATCCTGTATAATTTTTTAGTTTGAACTTTACTGAAAGTTAGTTAACCTTTTACCGTTTCACAGTGAATTAATTTATAAATATAGCACCACCATCCTCCCCCCCCCCCAAACGCTAAAATTGAGACGGTCTACAAAATTGACTTATAGCCAAGCTTTGAATATCACGTTTGGATTACATTGTCAAGACTAAAAATACTGAATATTGGTACAAATTATGAGTAATCTTCTAAGTTATGACCATGAAGTCCAAGAACAGGAAAAAAAAAGGTGCTTAAAATCAAATAAATACCAGTACTGAATTATCCAGGTCTTTGCAATGCATCTAAGAACACCAATAACCTTACCTTCACTAGAATTGACCCAAGACGTATATAATTCAATTCTAAACCCGACTAAATTTCTATTAAATACTTTTATAATTTGCTGAAAATAGTTGTTATTTTTTCCTAATCATCAAGCACAATTTCTACACGTCTTTAAAGAACACACTACAATTAATATAAAAATAACATTGTATGTTTTCTACTATAACATTTAGTAGATAAAAGCGTGTAACAAAGCTTTATTTTTATTACAGTGAAAATAGAATAGCTTACAAGAACATAAGATGAGACAGTTTTCAAAAAACTGTGTTTCCGATTAAATGTTAGTACAGATGCGTTCATACGAACTATATTCCTTTTTTTGTGTGCGCAAAGGTCAATATTCTACATTTTATTTTGTAAGTTATAAATGTCATTGCAAATGTCTTCCTCTACCCGAATTGTCAGAAATATATCACAAAACACACAGAATTTCCAACAGTTAATAATCATTTACTCTAGCACATTCACACACTATAACTCGATGATGAAATATTCATTCCATTTACAAATTTACAAAACTTTTACATAACACCATAAGGCACATATTTTACCTATGTCTACTTACGCCTATAATGTAAAAAACTATTCGCTATATGCTACACGTAAAAAGAATGACTGACACCTATGACGCATATTAACACAAAATAGTTACTTTTGTTTATCTAGTTCGTGGCTTGCTATCATGGTTGTTAGGTATGTTTCTCTTAGTAATTAAGAATGGAAGCGAACCCTTGAAACACAATGAAAACTCCACATAATATCTGTATTTTTCACAACATATGAAGAAAGAAACAAAACTTCACGAACTCTGCAAAACAAATTCTCTTCGAGTTAACAAAGAAATCTAATCATGCTACAAAGTAATAATATTACTCTGGTTAATAGGTATTATAATAAGTCCTTTATTTACTTAATAAAGAAATGAAACCATTCCACCTCAAAAAGTAATCTACTGACAAGCGAATCAAGGCCTAAAATATTACAACCTTTTGTAGGAAAAAATGTAAAAGCAGAAGAAATATATATTGGTTTAAAGCAGTTTGCATCAGGTACTTGTTTGGAATACGTAATGCAACTACTGTACTTGGACACATACCCACTTCAATAAAACCAGCATACTCATGCATACTGCAAGAAATAATCGATTAATTACAGCAACCAAAAGATGTAAATAATTACTTGGGAAAATTAGCAGAATGTTGATTGGCTGGGATATTCATTATCTTTCTACCAATTACAGCACCTTATAAAATAATATTTATGACATCTAACTTTTAAAAAATAATAAAATGGGGATAGAAACGATAATATGCTGGAACTGCGTAAGGTTGAATAAACTATATCATAGAGGTTTAAATATATATTACTTGTACCATACAAATTTGCTTTAACAAATCAGTACCTGCAATTTAGTTTACTATGAACACCTGCTGCAAGAACTTTACAGCTATGGTATAGAAGAGATATGATTAAACGTAATCTTGAGAGGAAATTCGAAACGCCAAAAGTACTGTGTATAAAGTAATTCTACAGTGTGTTACTATACCATAGCTCTGCTTACTAATAACGACGGACGGATTTAAAGGATCGTCCCTAGAACAAAATATTTAGATCCAGTCGGCAACTTGGCGATCTGGGTTTAAGTTCCGATGATGGTAGAGACAAGTTTTTTTGTGTTTATTTTTCAAGAGCTGTCATACATAAGGTATGATTTTTATGTGTTGATATCTAGTTCGAGTCCATGTTAAGTGTTGATATATAGTTCTATTTATCTAGTACATTCACCTATTTATTTATTTATTATCATCTTAGAAATGATATTTGCTCCCACAATAACAAAAGAGTCAAGAGAAATGAAGACGGATGTAGAACTTGCTCCAAGAAAGAAGATTTAATTTTGTACGTAATTAAAACTTACGCCAAATATTTATCTACATTAATTAAAGAACTTTATTATTCTAATATGAAAAATAGCTTGTATCGAAATTAACATTGATCTATTCCTTCTTGCAAGGTTGTTAGTAATGATTGAATGATAATTGTTATGAAGTTATAACAGAATCTATTAATGCGTATGAGGACTTATTTTGAAAAGGGCACATGTCTAGTGATGTAAATTTTACAGTAAGCGTATAAAAATGTATTTCTCTGGGAGATTAAGCATTATAATTGTGCGAAATATCTAATGTTGTAACTAGTCAGTGCTTTTTGTTACAATATTAGATAACTATCACAATTATAATGTTTAATCTCCCAGAGAAATACATTTTTATATGTTTACTGTAAAATTTACATCACTAGACATGTGCCCTTTTCAAAATAAGCTCGTCATATGATTGCCCCAAGATTGCATTTGTTCATTTTGGGTTTATTTTAGCGTAAGTAAATACCTAATGATAAACGTTCCACTGATACAAACTAAATATATTAGTAACTTTGTATGCTAACGAAAAAATGTATACGCTGAACTTGATCCAACATAAATTAAAGTGAATAAGCAAGGAGAAGGGAGCTATTAGTTTTTTTTATATTCTATAAGGTGCTGTAGTTAATACCATCAGCATGCTAAAGTCTAGCATCACCTTTATGGAATAAACTCTGTACTTGGCCAATACAAATACTTTCACCGAAAAAATAGTTTACTTTGGTCTTCCACAGCAAATCTTTTCTATAAAAGTAACTACGAAATACTTCAAAATACAATGGGAAAAATAATATCTACTAATATCTATACAAAGAACTAATTTTGCAGCAACACTACAATTTGACAATGCCCATACCTTTAAGCTTTTTCTTAGGCACTGAAAGAAAAAGTACTTCGTAAATATTCAAAAATTTTCATTGACTTCTTCTGCTGTTTGAGATGAACTTAATATTAATAGAATTAAGTACGTTAAAGTATTTATACAAGTATTCTATATATATATACAATATATATATACACACCTATAAATATTTCTTGACAATTTGGCACAGCAACTAAACTAAGCCATGTAAAATATTTACAGAATAAAATTACATTTAGTTCTTGATAGTGGTTCTGCTGTATCAGTTCGAGCAAATTAGAAAATATTTTATTTCATTTTTTTATTTTTATTTAGATAGTTATAATTTTTCCAAATATTGGTACTAGGAACTATTTTCTTTCATAATGTAAATTCTTTTCCTTATCATTGCCCAAGCTACCAATTTATACTTTCTTATATATTAATGTTACAATTACATAGAGCTTATTTTAAGGTGGGAATAACTTTTACCAAAAATACCTCTATGGGAAGCGATCCTCATTTGCGGCTTAGGAACAAAAATGATTAACCATGGCTTTCTACTTCATAACTCTTCGCCATGGTTTCCCTCATTACCTTATTTTTAGCTCCTATACTGAAAAAAGTTTTTACCATGCTTATTTCTACTAACTTATAAATATGTATCTGCTTTCAATAGCCTATCATATTTAACTCAGTGCTTCGTACGGATTTACATCGTTAATTGGTGTCTCTATGCTTAGGTCCGATATAGTATATCCTTCCTTACAATACAAATCTAGAAGGAAGTGATAGTAACTCATCTCTAGCATTACGTACAAATATATATATCAAACGAACATGAAAATATCGGTTCTAATCTATTTAGTGTACGCATATCGTTGAACTATATTTATTTACTTCAACTTTAAGGGACAGAAATAAGAAACATTTTTACTCAGGCTTCAAACAACATAAATGTCTCAGCCGAACCTAGGACCTAAGGCCTTATATCTTGTAAGCCAAAGGCCGATAATATACTTCGTTCATAGTTTGTTAAGTGTATTTGCATGTAGAAACATATTGCGTCCCAAAAGAGTTTCTTCTCTCTAGTTTTAGATATGTTTTAAAGTCAAAAAATTTCCTTGGCGGGATGCGAACCCCCAATCTCTCAATTGCTATAAAGAACCTGACGTTTATTCTTATTTTCTTTTCAATTGATTTTCCCCCCAGGTCGAGAATACATTTTCCAGTTTCGATGCATACTTAATGTTCATTCATTGTACACAACAAATTTAGTGCAAGGTTATTTTTTCTTCCGTTGATTACTTGTATTGGATCAAGAAATCTATCTATAACAATTTATTTTGTTACTTACAATTCTTTTAGCGTTGCTTGATAACTAGGTGCTATTGCAATTCCTTTGGTAATATTTATTTTGCATATAAATTTGAAGTTCATGGACCGATTTGAGTATAAGTTTATGTATTACAGAATTCTATGCTCTTCTAAAGCCAGTGAAAACTACACGAATAGAATCATCCATTTAGCTGTAATAGGCAAAGGAAGTTTCGAAGTTGCTCTATTGTAACTATTTCAAGGCCCTTATACTGCTCACTTTTTCACACATGATCCAATTTAACCAAACCAAACCAAATTTAACCTAATCGTTGACGTAACATATGGAACCTGTAGTCGGAAAATTGAAAACAATATGAAATTACATGAAAACGTTAAGAGTATAAGGACTATAGAGTGTTTACAGTGAAGCAGCCCGAACTTTTGTCCCTGGTTGTACAATAGTACAAGAAACGATTAACTTTGCACTAAATATTAATGTAGAGCAAGCAGAAATGGAATACGTGCCAAACAGAGGAAAACGCCGTGAATTGACAGTAGAATATTATGATTTTCATAATAATTTATAAGAAATGTCAGATTATAAGGGAACCTGTAAGTATGTTCTATAGTAATTTAAAAATATATGTTCGAATCACAACGGCTCTTATTGCTCTTGTTCATATGTGAAATTTTCTTGCCTTGAACAACACTTCATTAATCTTTCCATAAAGATAAAAACTCCATAGAACATTCCCATCACTGTACGTTCATACTTCTAGCTAAAAATATTTTGCTTTATCAAGTTACGTAGCTTTGGCCAAATTATAGAATTAGACAAGTGAGCTGGATCCCAGTCGGAGGACTGTGTATATAAGCTACTGCCAGGCTTCAGCAGCAATTATCCTATTTGGATGATCAAGGTTCTGTTTGAAAACTTGCTGTGAGACTTTTCTAACAACATCTCGACCATCTCCCTTATCCTAGTAGCTCCTTAGTTGAAAATTGCCCCTCCCCATGAAACTCAGAACCCATTCCTGGATCTGAATTATCTATACGGATTTATCTCTGGCACCGCTCCTGCAATATACATAATCTATACGTCTTTGAACCTCGTCTCGTCGAGATCTTTCCAACGACACCTCAACCATCTTCCTAGCTCTAGTAGTTCCTGAGTTGAAAGTTGTCGACAGACGGACAGAGTGCTTGTATAATGCTTCTATGGACTTACTGAAGTCTAAAAGGTAGACGCTCACACAATACGATATTTCGAACCTTCTGTTTTAGTTCATCAAAAGCTTCTGTAACAACATACTACCTATTTTTTCTTGATTAATTCAATACATATAACTCCCCTCAGCTATTTTGTTCTTTACCTTGAAACATTGACAAAATAGAGACTCGATTCCTGCTTCGGAGATTATCTTTACTAATGCTTCTTTCACCAAATTGCTTTTCTTTAGTCTCTTCTCTCTTCTCCACATTTCCACTAGATTCTGAGAACTTCACCGGAAGAAGGTATTGTACAATGACCGAAATCTCCTCGTATGTCTTCTTTACCAGCCTAATATATATTTCTATTTAAGTATTTTCTTTAATTGTTTTATATTTAATAACTTTGTATTTATTCGGTACTTGTTGTTTACTAATTGAAAATCATCTTTCAACTTATCACTTCTTTCAGAAAAGTTCGAAACAAGAACTGAAATATTTCTTAGTAACAATTATATTTTATCAAGTGACAAAGTCATTGTTAATTTCTGATCATTGTTGGGTCATGATATATGTGTATATATCATGTATATAAAGACACATATATATATATATAAAGACACATTGAATAACATAAATTTATATATTTCTTCTGTATATTTTGAAGACTCATTATTTATAATTTGAATTCTCATAAAATTGTAAAATTATTAAAACTGGAAAATTTTCAAAACATTTCCAAGGTGTCATGTTCGATGTATACCGTACTTCATTTTAGATGTATTTTTACAGTGAATCGTTAATAAAAGTAAAGACAGAACCGACTTGTAGAAACTAATTTAGTTTCTATTTCTATCTTCATTTTCGATTTTGTAAATAAACATATTTTTTTCTGTATAAAACTTAGTCATTTTTAAAAATTGATTTTTGGTTTGTCGAAGAATAACCACCAAGCCGAGATCATATGAAATATCGAGGAGGGGATTGTGATTCCCAGTGCAGTTTACCACTACCCAGGATGTAGTTTAATTATCGATAATGTATTTCATACTCGCCATACATGTATGGAGAGTGCCCGCCAAACCCAGTGGTTCGCCTTTGACGCGAGGGTTCTACGTTCGATTCGTGGTGAGAACTGCCAATTTTAGTGTTGATCCATATCGTAAAAAAGGATATCCTTAAAATTAGAAGTGAACTCTGATTTCGAAGGGCAGATAAAGCAATGATCCATGTGTTAACCACATTACATTTTCTATGCCGTCTAGCAGGTCAAGACTTGACTTTGGTTAGGTGGAGTTTAATGGTTTATTTATACGTGCAATTTATGTACATTGCTTTTCTCGAAATACGCAAAGACTGGAGAATTAGACATGATATAGTCATTTTTTTAACAATTATACTTAAGCATATAACTTCGAAAGAAAAAAACAGATCCTTTATAATCTGTCTTGAAGTAAGTGGTAAAGAAAATTTAGGCAACTGTAAAATTAATCCCCACTAAATTTATATTAATAACTGCCACATGGACAGCAACAAGCAAGCCAAACCCGTGCCCGGGGTTTAAAATTTTCTTGGTCCTACATAAAACAATATTTTTATGTGTATAATTATTAGAAAAAGTGACTTGTGACTCCTCCATCCCCCTTACAGTTTTTGGCTTTTCGATGCGCCTGGCAACAGGAAACATATTATACAGCCAATGTATGAAATCAGACATTCTATACAATGCCCGGTGTTTTAGGCAAAGTATGAAATAAAGAAATGAATCTAACCTAACCTAACCTAACCTAAACTAACCTAACGTACAACAGAAAGATTTCTTATTTCATACTTTGCCTAAAATACCAGGCATTGTACAGAATGTTTTATCTCATACATTGCCGTTAATATATACACTGATACTATCTAAATTCAGACTTAGTTTTTCAGGCTATCTGTATTTTTACATGCGAATCAATGACAGTTTTCAGTGGCTATAAAGAAGTGAAATGTACCAAGAGCAGAATAGGCATTCGTTCAGAGCTTCGAGTAACACTCTTAAAAATCACTTAATAAAGCAGGAAAACAATCAGCAGCTTTATTTCCCTTTACAGTAATAAATAGTTCGTTAAATAATAGGATTTGATGGATAGAAAGGAAAATAGCGTATTATACAATGTTAAATGCATTATTTTCCCTTTCCGAATTTATTTCTAATTATATCTATTCTCTCTCTTTTAAATGCCCCCTACCCTTTCGAAAACATCTCCCTATCGCCTCCCTTTCTATTTTTACCACCGTTCATATTCTACCCATATGCTTTGGTAATTTCAGTTATGTATCATGATGACCTGAACTAGAACCCCTTACTCACTTGCAGTGTTCGATTTGTTATAATTTACGAAGGGGGAATCCTAGAACTAGTAGTTTCTGATAAGTTCCAACTTACTGCCTGTTTGCATAGGAACACCAAGATTTTATCCTGGTTGGTATGATATTCGATATCAACGACCGGGAATCAAAATCTCACGCACCAGGGAAAAACCCCGGTATGCCCCCCTGACAAATCGAACATTGCTCACTTGTCTCTGCTGTTATATCCATTTCTGATAAAGTCTTGAAATAGCAAAAGTTTCTTTGTTTTTTTGCGAGCAAGTCTTGTAATGACGAAAGTTCATTTGTTTTTTATGAGCAAGTCTTATAATGACGAAAGTTCGTTTTTTGTAAGTTTTGTAATGGCAAAAGTTTGTTTGCTATTTGTGAGTAAGCCTTTTAATGGCGAAAGTTCATTTGTTTTGTTTCTTTGTGAATGTCTTGTAATGGGGAAAGTTCGTTTGCTATTTGTGAGCAAGTCTTGTAATGGTGAAAGTTCATTTGTCATTTGTGAGCAAGTCTTGTAATGACAAAAGTTAGGTTTTATGTGAATGGATTGTCAAGGTGAATGTTCGATTTTTTGTAAGTCTTGTAATGGCGAAAGTTCGTTTGCTATTTGATAGCAAGTCTTGTAATGTTGAAAGTTTATTTGCTATTTCTGGGCAAGTCTTGTAATGGCAAAAGTTAGTTATTTTTTGTGAATGTGTTGTAATGGTGAAAGTTCGTTTCTTTTGTGGGTAAGTCTTGTAATGGCGAAAGTTTGTGTGCTATTTGTGAGCAAGTCTTGTAGTGGCAAAAGTTTGTTTGTTTGCTATTTATAATTTTGTTTGCGCTTTTAGCCTTTGGGAAGTATGAGAACAAACTATAGTCAAATAGTATTTACCGTTATTCTAGACTAGAATCTAAATGAACGATCAACCTATTAACATATAAAAATCTTCAGAAAAATATCATAATCTTCATTAATCTGTCAATTCGTTCTCTGTGCTCGTTACATTCCCAAAGATAATTCCAATGAAACCAAAAGTTGCAAGTTTTCCATATTCATCTTTTTAAGATTTGTTTCTGTCCTTTTTGTCTGTGCGAATCTTACTTTACGTCCCACGAGACATTTCCATTCTTGCAAAGTTACATATATCTGGACTCATTAAATATATAACGCCTTACTTGCACGTAGCAATCACGAATGTAGAAATGTGTTGTGGCATATCCACAAATTGCTTAGATCGATTCTGTGAGATAGGTTGTTTCGAAGAGATGTTGTTGGGCATCAAATAATAACCTCCCGCCTTTACCAAGTGCAGTGAATCTCTTGGCATTGCTCCCAAAACCATAGAGTAGTTACCATGTCCCTGGTAGGTGCAGTGGATTAACTATGCAATTAACAATTATAGTTTTATTTTTTTTTCGTTACTGAAAAATCAAACGTTCTAGTTTCCGGCTATAAATAAAATTAAATATTAGGTCTTTTGACTTGTGATTTCATCCCGCTGTACTACATTATCTACGAATTAGTTTGAAATAACGTTTCATCGTTTCTAGAAGAATAGTTTTCATTTATACGTTCTATAACAAAACTTATAGTCGACTTAAACCTACAGTAAATATACATTATTGTTATACTCTGTTTCATGCAGTTTTTAAACATATTTCTGTTTATATCTATCTGTATAATAGGTGAACAGTTTTTCCGTCACTAGATTTTCAAACAACAAAGACAAAGAAACGCATAACGCAGGGAAATACTTGAAACAAATAAATCTATAGAAATTGTTGGCATCGTTAAGGAAAATGTTTGTGCATTTTTAAAATTACGGTTAAGTAATTTCCCAGATTATATGATCATAATGATAACAGGAACGTAAATTACATAAATATTATTTTGGCATATTATCAGTGGTAAAAATGTATATTAGTACCTTATTCTCTGCTAATTGTCAACCGATGTGGAGGTTCTACTAAAAGTGTGTTAAACGTTGACCAGTTTATAAGTAGAAAACTAAAAACTTTTAAAATATTCTAAATTATTTTTAGTCTTATCAATACTAGATCTCTCAAAGTCTTGAATACATACTAAATATACGATTAGTTTAGATATCTAAATAGCATAAAGTTGAAATAAACTATCCGGTTGAAAAAGCACTTCTTCTTCCATTATAGCAAATCAATTCAGGCTAAAACTCATGAAAAAAAAACTGCAGAAAATAATTCTTAATAATCACAAATCTTTTCATTGATAACAATTGACATAAAATGTGAAAGAGATCAACTTATATATAAGATAAAAAAAAAAAAAAAAAAAATAGAACTACCTTTGGACAGAAAAAAAAATGGATACATCATGCTAAATAATTTGTTGGTTGTACTTACTTTAAGGCCCTTGCGAAAGGATGAAAACATTATGAATGTTAGCCAGAAATAAAGGAGATTATAGATATATTTTTTTTTCTTCAAAGATTTAAAACAGTAAATATCCTATTTCAACACGAGTAATACACGATGATATTGATTTTATTTTCATCCCCCCCCCCTCATCTAGAAGACGTTTCTATCATTAGTTATCAGTAATTACGAAATACATTTCCCATAATTATAGATCTCTATGTGAGAAAGAAAATATTATTTTTTTTAAAACGCAGAACCACTATCATTTCTTAACTAAAAATAAAATATTTTTTTCTTACGAACTACTACTCAGTCTAAACTTACGAATAATTTGAACTTACCATCATCTCCTTCCTCTTCATTCTCCTCCTCTTCTGTGTCTGTGCTTTTACTTTTCCCCAAGTTTTTCAATTTTTTCCTCTTTGCTGCCGCCCTTCTTCGAGCTACAAGAAAAATTGTTATATCTTTAAAGATAAGTGCCGAATTAAGAAGTCTAGTAAAAACTCATACTTTGCTTAATTTAATTACAAAAAAAAAAAAAAAAAAAAAAAAAAAAAAAAAAAATTAGATTCTAACTTGAAAAATACGCATAATTTTGAACCCAAGCGTTAAATTACAGATTACAGTGTACATTGTCAATACTTCCGTGTACAGTTTTCTCTTCTTACGAATTTACTTAAGATAATTTGAGTTTACCTAATAGGAAACTTAGTTCATTTAAATTCGAAGATCAATTTTGTCATAATTGTATAGTATTTCGTAAGTGTCATTTGTTTGTTATGTTTTGGTCTGTTACGTATTGTTTTATTATGCAGGATATGTGGGACTGTTTTTTTTCTGTTTCTGACAGAAACATAAATAAATTGTTGTTCAGCATTTTTTCCCCTTCAACTTATTTACTTATTGAATTCTTGAAATCCTTTAAAAATAAATTATTCAGATGAGGGGATGACTAAAATTAGAAGCAATAATGAAAGAATAATTAAGAGATTTGTTTTCAATTATAATGAGTTGTATTGTGTACTTTTCAAGATGTGTGTCCCTAAAATGCTACCGGAAACTTTCTTAGTCAATTACCCTCCCCCACCTCAAGAAAAAAACAAACTATTAGCATGTCGTCCAGAAAAGTACATACAGGCGTAAGTAATTTTTATTAACTTTTCAGGAGTGTAAAAACAAAAGTCAGTTCTTCCAAAATATAAACTTTCTAAGTAATTAAAGAAATATTCTCTTATCCCGTATTATGCCAGAATGTGACATAAAAATACCGGTTTTCAAAATAAGCTCACTGCTGATATAATCTCAAAATCTATTTTTGTCACTTTTTTTGTGCTTTTAGCGGCGATCTGTCGAAAAATGCGTGGTTTTGGAGCTACAGATACCCAAATCTAGGGTTTTCGTAAAAATCTCGATAAATAATGACTTAAGGCGTGCCAGTTTAAGTTACAATGAAAGATGTACCCAAATATTGTATTTTGAGGAAAGTTTGTGAATAAATGCAAGAGAGAGGTTATTTATTCCCCGACATAAATATTTCATTTTCAAGGGGTTGATGTTGAGCAGTAAGCTAGTATAGAATTTCCCCTCAAAACTGCATTCTTTCATTCCTTAATTTTGCTTAAATACAATCCTTTCTTAAGAGTTTGATTGTGATTTGCTAAATCAGAGCATCTGACGTCATTATTTGTCGAGATTTTAACACCATTTGAGATGGATACGTAAGTGTTCTTGCTATCCATATATTTTACGTTTATCATCCATAGTACATGTAAATGGAGAAACTAACAATCATTTTAATTGAGTCAAGGATACAATATAAATATATATACCAAACTAAATAATCCATGCTATGGCATCAAAGTTATACGAAAGAATGTGTACATGAATTTAACACATAGACAAAATCTCTACTATATATACAGCTGATGAAATCTGCTAATAGAATCGGGTTCCTCATAGTACAGAAAAAAGCGGTGCGAATCCTAAAACACATAACACAAAAACAATCGATGTAGAAGAATTTTTAAGGAATTCTAACTTTTACAAGAACAAACTCAGAAACACAGTTTTGTATATACATTAATATCAAATCTTAACTTTTACAAGAACGAACCTTCAAACACTTACAGTTTTGTGTTTTTATTTATACAAAATTCTAATTTTTACAAAAACAAACCCTAAAACCCGAAAACCCTTACGATACTTGTGTTAACATTTGAATGAAATCCTAACTTTTGTTGGAACTAACCTTAAACTACTTACAGTTTTGTGTTTATAAATAACAAAAACAACAGGTGTACAGGAACATCAGAAACACAACAGAAAGGTGGCAACATTTCGCGAAAGCGTTTTCACGTGATAGAAGAGAAAATGGTCAAAGCGGATTGGTACGGGACTCGTGTTAAGGAGACGTCATGGTGCCAACTGATGCTGAGTAACAGTGTGGCCAGGTTATGGAGGCGGGAAAATGACTAGATGGGTCGGAGAAAACACTAGATGGAGAAGGAACTGCGGAGGTTGCTAGGAGTAGGTAATGGGTTTTTGGTTCCAACGTTGCCACCAAATTTATATAAAAGTTGGAACGTTTCGCCAAAGACATGGTCACGGGAAGGGAATGAATGAATGAATGAATGAATGAAAGAAAGAAAGAAAGAAAGAAAGGAGTGTTGATGATGAGCGGTTCTGTTGTATTTTTGTTTGTATTTGTAAAATCCTAACATTTACAAGAACAAACCCTGAAACATTTGCAACTTCGTATTCCTATTTGTATGAAATCCTAATTTTTACTAGAATCAACCTTATTCATTTCTCGTAAAAGGATTCTAGTATTACCTTCCATTATATGCATTTTTTCCTCCTCTGTTGTTCTCTCCTCCGCAAGAATAACTTCCTCTGAAAAGCACAAAATGAGGTTGAAAACCAATCACAAATATATATATTATTTGCAAGATAATAAGTAACGATTACTTTTGACTATAATACTTATAAATTCATTTCACGCTACAATTTTTGACATAAGATTATAATTACCTTTATTTTGTCTTTAAGAAAAAAAAAATCCTGAGAAAGAATTTAAAAAGTTTCATTAAGCTACAAGTAGTAACCCCATGAGGAAAACTCGGCGGGCTGCCGGTGGCCCAACAACCGTGAAGGCGGGCCACCGGAGGCCCACCAAGGTTTCCTCATGGGGAAAGAAACATTGAATTTAAAGAGCACAATCCATTCTCTTAGGCAAAAATGCAAATTAAGTTAGTTGATTAAATATAGACCTAAATTTGCTCATATCGTGGAAAAGACATGAAAATGTTTTCACCTACATTATTCAAAAACTGCTTTGTTGTTAATATCTTATATTATTATATATATATATAAAAATTAAAAATGGGAATAATAAAAAAAAATATGATTCAACATGTAAGTATTTTCATAACTTTGGTAATTTTAAATTTTTGTAATAAACATTTAAGTAAAACGCTAAAAATACCATTTTTATTTGTCTAAAATTAGAGTTAATTTTTAAACCCCAATAACTCTTCAAAAAAATTAGATCAATTGATGTGTACCAGAAATAAAGTTAGCATATTACTTTAAGTGAAAATTTTACAATTAAAAATCACGTTTTCTAATTAAAACAATATGTAAAAGTATGTAATATATTTAAATTTTATATTAATTGTATGATCCTTTCTGAAGTCGGTAAGATGAGAACGCAGTTATATTTATCTATAGTAATACGTTTAATTCCTAAATAAATCACACCAGTCTGTATTTGTACAGACAGAAAAGTAATGATACTACAGACGTCCATAAAGACTACTAGAGACAATGTTTATCAACACCACAATCTCTTGTTGACGTTATTTTTGTTCTAAACTCTTCTAACATGTGCAGGCCGTTCTGGAACACAGTTTTATACCAATGACCGAGATATGTGGAAAGAAAAGGGGGAGGCCTTCATCCAGCAGTGGATATGATGATGATGAGATGGGCTATATGCAGAATTTTTGAGGGGCTCTGATAAAGAAGCTATAAATATTACGTATTTTCAAGTGCTTTTAAGCATTTCAAATCTGTATAGGCAATGAACTGTTATAATTTTGCAGGATACAAAAATTTCCTTATAGACAATGTTTTACGGCGAGTTTGTATTTTTACTGAAATGTTAGTGTTATTTAAATATTTATGTAGATTGGGATTTCCAGAAACATTTATATAATAATTATGTGGCATAATTGACAAAAAAAAAAAAAAAAAAAAAAAAAAAAAAAAAAAAAAAAAAAAAAAATACAACATACAAAATACAGTGTTAATAATCATGACCAGGTGAATTGACTTGCAATTTGCAAATTATTGCTTTGAGTTTCATTCATTCTTTACTCTTCAATTTATAGCAGTTTAATTTAAATTTAAAACAATAAACTAAATTTCTGTGTCATAAAATTTCATTTTAACAAGATGAAGTAACTAGAAAAAAGAGCAACCGTGTAAAACAATAAGCATAGGAAGCTCTTGCTTATATAAGGTAAATTTAAGACAAATGAAGGAGAGAAAAGGATAATACTTACAGCTTACTTTCGCATTAGATCACAAATATTCACATATACACTTAAAAAGTCACTATATTTCCTGTATTACACGTTTTCAACTATAGAGGAAGAGAGCGAAGTTCACATGTTCACAAAGTACAAGTTTGAAGAGACAGTGGCGACACGTAGCGGACAAAGCATCAAAACTGGAGAACAACTGACTGCTGTAACGCGTAGATTTCCAGAACT
>JAGDQP010015007.1:20605-43761 GCA_022664845.1 Lepisma saccharinum | reverse complement strand
ATAGATAGATAGATAGATAGATAGATAGATAGATAGATAGATAGATAGATATAGGTATGTTTTACTCAACTGCTACATGTGTCATTAGTAGCAAAATACATAGTTCCAAAATTTAAACTGGGATGAAGTTGGAATAAAGATCAATGGCGAATATCTTCATCACCTACGATTCATCCATGATATAGTCCTGTTTGCTTCAAGTGCAGAAGAACTAACCAGAATGGAAGAACTGAGGAATAAGAGTTCGAAAATAGGTCTTAAAATGAATTTAAGTAAAACGAAAGTAATGTATAATCAACATGCTGCAAAGAAGGAAATAAAGATTAACGGAGAGTCAATAGGCATAGTTGATGAGTATGTTTACCTAGGCCAGCTGAAAACTTCGAATGCCAAGTTGATGGAAGAAATAAACAGAAGATATAAAATGATATGGAGCTCGTTTGGAAGATTACACTTTATTTTCAAAAGCAAACTACCAATGTGTCAAGCATAAAGTTTATAATCAATGTATCTTACCAGTAATGATGTATGGCTGTGAAACTTGGATACTAAATTCAGAAATTACTTAAAGATTAAAAGTCACACAAAGAGCAATGGAGAAATGCATGCTAGGAATAACAAGGAGTGATACGAAGACAAATGAATGGATTCGCGCATCAACAAAGGTATAAGATATAATCAAGACTGCGAAGAAGATGAAGTGGAGATTGGCTGTTCACATAATTTTGTATTGTATAGGTAGTCTAGGGATGTCAACGGCTCGCTCAGCTCGACTCATGGCTCGATCGCCTCGAGCCATCCTGAGCCGCCGTTCGGTTTGGCTCAGCTCAGTGCGAGCCGAGCAGAACCGAGCGTTCGCTCACAGCGAGCTGAGCCGAACCGAGCGGGGCTCACAGCGAGCCGAGCCGAACCGAGCGTCGGCTCACCGTGAGCCGAGCCGAACCCAGCGGGGCTCGCAGGGAGCCGAGCCGAGCCGAGACGTGGCTCGCTCTGAACCGAGCCGTGGCTCACACTGAGCCGAGCCGTGGCTCACTCATATTGAGCCGAGTCGATTGACATCCCTATTCCACATATGCATTACCTTTCGTCGTGTTGAAGTCGGGAACCCCGAAATTGTAGCAGGATAGCCGTCGCTTGTAGTATGCAAGTCCTGTAGTAAGTTTAGGCAACTGAAACACTTTCTGTAAATCAAATGACACCACCGTGAAGTTTTCCTCCTTACTCTTTCGTTTATCTTCTTTT
Source organism: Lepisma saccharinum (assembly GCA_022664845.1). Classification (NCBI taxonomy): domain Eukaryota; kingdom Metazoa; phylum Arthropoda; class Insecta; order Zygentoma; family Lepismatidae; genus Lepisma; species Lepisma saccharinum. The sequence continues at coordinate 42,519 of JAGDQP010015007.1, read as the reverse complement.
ATATGCTCCCTTGCTGACTCTGCTTTGCTCAGATGTAACTCATGTTCGTTTGTCAGGCGGGTTAACTGTTCTACATTCAACATTGTGTCTCCACTTTTCGCAGCTTCGTTTTGAATTTCGAAATTATCACACACTCTACACGTATCCTTGTAAAGTTTCTTAAAGCTAAGATTGAAGTCTCTACAAAACAACTTTTCATACAGTGCTTGACTAGGTATCTTGGGTGATGCACTAGTTGCATTCTGTTTCACTTTTTCGACAAACAATCTATACATAAGACTTAAATTGAGACAGCTGTCTAAGTATTTCGTACATTAGTGGCTGTCACAAGAAGGAAAACTTCTGATGTGATCTCTGATCAAGTGGAAAACTTTAGGTTCACTTTTGTTGTGTGGTTCATGCTTGCCTCTATTGTCACAAATGTCCCCAGATTTTGCTTTCATCAGCGCTCTGTGTAGCCTACCATTGCTTATTTGCAAAGTCTTTAGAAACATTAATTTGCACACTTTGATGTTTCCCTTATCAGTTGGAATGAAAAATGATCTAATGTTCAATTGCTTATTCTAGACACCACGTCGGCTTTTTTAAAGACAGGTTCACATTTTACATGACCGGAGATAATAGCTGTTTGTGTCTCCCAGGATTCCGAATCATAAAACACATGAAAAACTTCGTTCTGTCCTCCTTAGCCACTTTTTGGATGCACCTGCTTCTACATTTACAGTCAAAATTGATGCATTTCTTCCCTTGCACTCTCTGTCCCATGCTGATTGTGTATTTCTGACCTTCGTTTCTTCTTTGTTTTCTGATATTTTTCTTCCAGCGATTTTAATTACCTCTTCTTTTTCTTTCTGGACAGTTCTTCCTCTGAATATATACAAATGAAGACAGAATATTGTAATAAGAATAATGGCAGTGAAAATCTGCATAGAGAGATATACAGAGAAATTTTGCTATAGAAGCTATGCTAGATAATTGACAGAATGGGAATAAAGGTATTCCATGATAATACAAACAAAATTACTTTCCATATTCACAAGTAAGCATGCAAGACAATACTGCTTTCAACAAGTGACATTCGTTGACTATGTAGTGGAAATTCAATTTACAGATGGATAGGTAGGAAGATACCTGGACAGACAGTTAGGGATAGAAAGAGAGAAGTAAAATAATACTGCGCTCTTTTTGTATACTTTCACACTTCTTACCCTACTAATATATTCAAACTGAACATGTAGAACGGAACTAAATTATTAATAACAGAAATGTTTTCATTTGGAATACTCTGAACGAGATACTTCTATGTCACATTGGAAGTTTTTCGCGATAACTGAGAGTTAAAATGTAATACTGTACATGCAATACAGTTTCTGCATTTGTTCGCTCTTTATTATTACAAAGGGATGTCTTAAAGTTTTTTACCAAGAAACTTCTGGTGTGCTTGCATTTACATAGATGTTATTGCATGTCAAAGTAGTGAGTCTGCGATCAGCAAGAATTGGACATAGGACTATCTCGCCTCAAATATTTCATTTGTACTTATAACAGAGTGGTCTATCTCAAATCTTCACACCAATAATGACCTATAAACAATGCTTTTCAAGAAACAAATGCTACAGACATTTTAGTATAGATGATAAAAATAAAACACAGGTGGCAAACATGATTAATACCTTGCACACAAGCGTTTATCGTGGGATTTGAGATGGACCATTCTGGCATCTGACGTTTTTATATGTCTTGCACATTCCATTGCTGTGGGAGAATCTGAAGTTATAATGACTATAACAATACAAATTAAACAGATATTATGCAACATACCTGTGTCTGAAGATTCCCTCGATCTCTCCGGGACATATTCTAAATCGTCCGACCCAATTATGTCTCCATCACTGTCAACTTCACATAAAAACCGCTGATTTTCATCGGACATTATATCTGGGCCATCTACTACAGACGTCATGTTGTTTTTTTCACATGGTCCACTGTGGCGAAAGCATTTCAACATTGCCAACCGTATGCCAGACAAATATCGCTCTTTTATTTCGCAATTATTCCTAATACTGACAGGCGTAAAAAAAGTGCATTTTCTTTTACATAGAAATCATTCATTAGCTCAAAATTGGTGAAAAAGGTAGATGGACTACTCTGGTATATGACCATCAATATACGCAAAAAGAAACCAACGGCCGTAGCTCAGTGGTTGAGCATTGGCGTATCCTTTGCGTGGTCGTGGGTTCGCTCCCAGCAGCCGCGCGTCCTGACTGAGGTTGTTTCCTCTGGCAAATAATGGGCTGGTAACTACAATTTAGGGAATACGGGAATTTTCGTCTTGTTCTTTGGTTTATTTATTAACGATCATGTAAGTGATCAAGCACTTGTGAATATCTGTGTCTGGTAGGAACGTCCACAACTTTATTATATACACAAAAAGAAACCAACGACTGTAGCTCATTGTTTGACCTTCGGGAGGTCGTGATTTCGATCCCAGCAGCCGACCATCCTGACTGAGGTTTTTACGGCGATTTTCTTATCGCATCCGGCAAATAACCGGATGGTAACTACCAACTAAGCCTTGGCCGACTATCTTGCAACACCCTCTCCCCACCTATCTTCGTCTCAGCGTCAGTTGGCAAAAGGTCATATAACGTCCGCAGTGTAATTGAAACACAAGTCCTTTATCCTTATGTGTAGTTAACACTGATATTCTATGTCTAAGAAATTTTCCTTGCGTACATTCACTTACGAAAAGCAATTATTATCTTTTAAACAGTCACTAACATTGCACTGCCTACAACTGACTTTATGAGGCGAATGTTACTACAAATGCTGTAGGGTGTGTTTTTAAATTATTGTTGTTTCAATGATTTATATTCCACATACCCTATCGTTCTATTCTTATTTTCGAATTAACCTACAATATTTGAACACATCTTATACGTAATTGCTCAGCTACTATTTAGCTCATTTTGTTTCAGTTTTTTCCCCCTACCATTAAATTCGTCCATCCCAATTGATTATCTTAGATTGCTTATTTGTTAACGTGCGGTCATTGATGTGTGCTAATGCATTTCGTATGACATGTCTCATCGTCGTGTTTCTTAATATATGAGATTTCGGTTCCCCTATTCAATACTTTTTTTTAATTTCAAGAGCAATCTGTCAAATACACTTCAGGTTGTATGTTGTTCCCGTGTGTCATTTATCTTCGCTGCAAATTCGAGCGTAATAACTTAGACAATGCACTATTCGTACCATCGCAATTCAGACTTAGTAAAAGGATTCACCATATCCGGATTGCCTCATTTATAGCGGTTTCAATTCTTACTCTTTGCTTATTTATATCGTCATTAGTTGAAGTCTCCAAGATCTTAGCATCTCGTAACTTGACCACTTGACAGCTTCAAGTGCCGCAAGCTAGTGATTGGCTTTGTTCATCTTAGACATTTTTCGGTGGCCCTTTCCAACATACGTTGACACATTTCAGTTTCATTCATATTTATCAGGAATTCAATAATCCTTCCTTTCCATCCCTACTCCTACACTTCACTGCGAGTAAGTTCCGGGTTCGATCTGCAACACAATATCCGGCGTTACATTTCTTTCCCTTCTGATACATTCATCTCTGTCCTTGGTTCTTAACATCTTACGACCCGACACATTCTGTTACCAGCTCACGTAACGACCCTTTTATCTACGTTTTAATTTGTGATGACAAATGTGTCAGCTCCCTACCCCGTACCTCAGTTTTGTCAGCATCTTCTCGCTAACTAGCGTCTGGCATAGGGGGCTCAAGTAACTCCAATTTCTACTCTGTGGTGTGTCCCTGAGACTAGATAATCAGACATATAAAATAAAAAGCGACAAGGTTTGTATTGTTCAAGAGGGAGTTGAAAACAAGAGGCTAAAGACAGCGATGTAAAAGATCAAAGAGCAGACGCTAAGTTGTTGGTTCCTCGTTCGCTTTCTACAAGAGCCCGAAACAAAGTAAAAATGAGCAAACGGCTCTGAAAAATGTATTCAAGACCTGTGTATAATTGTAACAAGCTGACGTAACGTACAGAGTACTGAAAATCGTGGTAGTACATTATAACAAATACAGTCAAACCCCATAATGTAACAATCCATCTGTATAAAAGTACGAATAGAATAATCCGCGCCTAATACCACAAACATAAAACGCAAAAACATATAGTGTGTAACCAAAAAAATGTGCGAAGGCCATAAAATCGTAAATATAAGTAAAACCATAAAACAAATAGCAATTAACGCTAAAAATATCGAATGGTGTACCAGCCGAAAGGAAAGTACTCCAGAGGTTAAAAATGAATCTGGTATATGGACGATCTATAGAAAAATTTCACAGGGATGTACCGTGAACCTGGGGGAGGGGTAAAATACAGTGGAAAGGCTAAATCGCAAGCAACGCACGCACACGCGCATGAGAAGCCACCCTCTTTTGTATGGTACTTACCTCTCTATACTACTTAGCTGTACTTGATGTGATTAAGCAAGTCAAAAAATCCGAAAACCACATGGCAGAGTAAAAAAGAACTTCTCGCTTATGGATAGACTATATGAAAATATTTTATATTCTTAAAATACTCGTCACTGAACAAAGAAGATGCGACTGGAATCTGTATCTGCAGCCATTGAGGTCAATGTTACCATGTTCATACTAGAACAGCTTGTATCCACAGTTTGTATACTGTAGCAAATTGACATCCTGGAAGCTACCCTTTCTCATGTTCATAACATGTTTCAACAAGGATTTCATGTAGTTCGGTAAACTGATAACTTTTGGAGAGGCTTACCAACAGATTTCAACATTGAACTTGTGCTTATGTGAAGCCTCAAAACAACAGGTGGCCTTACCAAGGGCAGAGGAATGAATGAAACTCAACAACATATTTGGATTCCATCAATGATTCCATGCATCGAGGTCCACTGAGCTATGCAGGGTACCAAACATGTGAAATATACAAGGAAACAACGGATGGCAGAAGACAGCGAGATGAACAGAACAGAAAGAAGCTGCCTGCATTTTTATCACCAGAAATCACTTTCAGTCAGACTGGTCTTTACGGAGCATCACAAGAGATATATGTGTAATTGTGTATCCAATGCAGTAAATGTGATCAACGGAAGAAATTTTTGAATGTATACTTCAGTCAATGAATGAAAAAGAACTTAACGTATACACATTTAAGTAGTGACAATGGGACCAAATAAGATAAAAGTACACGAAGAGACGATAGAAATAGATTATCTTCTTGTATCTCAAAGATTTACCATCTTGGCAAATTCTTAGTGATAGTTTTTTGGCATATATTTATGCAACTATCCAGCATATCTGTTTGATTCGTTTGTCCTTCCACAACAACCTAATAAGTCAACTTTTCCAGAGGCCATTCGACATGAAGTTGAATGAACATCAACAGTTGAGCAAGCAACGTCTCTATACATCCTTGATTGTGGTTCATTTTTAAACCGGTTCCCATGGACTTTGGAGAAGTAGCATTCCTGAAAATTAGGCTCACGGAACATCAACCGTCTCTTGTTTGTTGCTGGTAGAATGGACTGTGCACTAATAGTGAGGGAGTGTGGTTTTGGATATTGTGCAGGTGTGTGGTGAGTGACCAGTATATCGACTTGACGGAGTTTCAAAGGCAAATTGTGTGTGCCCGTCTAGCTGGAGCATCTGTGAGCAAAACAGCGACGTTATACGGTGTAACACAAGGCACAGTCTCGAAAGTCATGCCCGCATACAGTGCACGGTAAAACAGGGTCGGCGAAGCACAATAGAGGTCAAAAGACGAAAGGTGAAGGCCAAGAAAGTGACTACAGAACTTAATATTCAAGTAAACACCCCAGTATCAACCAAAACAGTGATGCGGGAACTGCATAAAATGGGTATCCATGGGCGTGCTGCTATTCCCAAGCCCGTCTACATTTATTTATTTAACCAAATTATTTGTAGTTTTTCATTTTGTAGGTTTTGTATAATCATTCATATCATTACATTATTATATAACCACTGCATTTTTTCGCCATTTTTGTAAGAAATTAACAATTATTGAAAGGAGGAACCATAAACAGCATTTGCTCCGTTCCACCTAAATTTATGTAATCTGTAAATTCTTTGCTCGGTTCCACCTAAATTTATATAATCTGTAAATTCTATAATATTATTAATAAAATGTATCTGTAAAAACAAAAGGTATCTATCTGTAATAACAGGCGAGAATATTTAAAGGCGACGTGTATGGTGGAATGCTAAAAAAAAGGACATTGGAGGAATGAGAACATGTCGTGTGGTCGGACGAATAAACCTTTACCCCACCCCTAATCCTGGACGCGTGTTCGTCTGGCGAATACCTTCTCAAGCACTCGATATGGGCTGTCTCCGCCCGAGTGTCAAAGATGGTGGATTCTCTATTAACGTCTGGGCGCTATATCATGCTATACGACAGTCCCCCTTGTAACATTACACGGTTCGTTCACACCAGCAGTGTATAGAGAGCTCTTGGGTAACCAGGTCCATCCAATGGTGCAGATTTTATTCCCAGACAGAAGTGCCATATTCCAGGATGATAATGCTCCAATTCACATTACCGACCCTGTTCAAGAATGGTTTCACGAGCATGCTGATGAGGTTCAACATCTTCCCTAGCCCGCTCAGTTCCCCGTCCTGAATATCATCGAGCCTCCGTGGGGTATTTTGGTAACCAGGTTTCGGAGGCGATTTCCAACTCCTCCATCTCTAGACTTGGAGACTGTGCTGCATGATGAACGGCTACTGCACTCACCACCATTCAGGACTTGTATCGGTCTATTCCGTCCAGAATTCAAGCTGTATTGCGTGCTAAAGGTAGACCAACACCGTATTAATACAAAATGTTCCGACTTCCACAAGTGAGCCTCTCGGGGTGAGGCTAAACTCGATTTCCATGAGCCTTGACCCCGAGAAAACATAATTTCCTCAGGCGAGCTCAGCAAGTTGAACAGAAAGAAAAACGAGGTAAACTGAAATTCGTTTATTGAACCAACAGCTATTGCCATTATTATATTGAGTTCTAGTTCAAAGTATATTTACAATACATTTTACATACTTAGGTATAACATATACCGTAGCCATCTCAGATTGACGCTTACATTATAACAGAGAATACTTATATTCTCGCTCTGACATTTTGCCGTATTTTAGAAATAGTATCATAACTTCTTTGAAGACATATTTCCACCGAAAAAGTAAAATGTTAGTTGTTTTAACCTACCTAGAACGAAGATACAAATATCATCTGACGTGCTCCGATTAAGCATACGATGTTCATCTGGCTTCGTCATAACATCGGACACGTAAAGATTACTTCATTCCAAAGAGTTTAGTCTCGGTGCTTATTCAAGAAAGGTAAAACTTGTTAATAGCGATTAGTAACAAAGGAAAACCCATAAACTTAAACACACAAACATTATACAGCATAGCATATCGGGATTTTATACCATTATGCAAGTGCACAACTACGATTTGTGTACATTAGGTTAGTTTGTAAATAATCAATTCGCGTTAGTTTGTTAGCAATTAGGTCAGTCTTTGCATGGTAAGTTTGCTATACAATATTATACATTTAAATTAGTCCGTAGGTTAGCTTGCAATGAAATATGGCACATTTAAGTTAGTTCAAGTTTCATACACACATATCACAGGTTTAGACTTTGCTACTCTCAAAAACCAGGCTTCAGTTCAGCTGTTGCACTCCGTTAGTATGGGCTACCCATATCACAACATACATGGTGAAAACAACCATTTTCCGCATCACATGTGGTTATTTTATGTAATTTAGAAATCATTTATTTGATTTACTTTAAGGCAAAAATTAAGTGTTTATCCTATGTTCGGCAGTTGCTATATTTAAAGTAATAAGCATGGTGCTTGGAAATTGAATGACCAAAAACGCAACACCTTGCGACACATAAAATTAACTACCTCCCTTAGCTTTTGTATCATAGAGCAACGATAAATACGGTTGGAAAGAAACAGATTTCGCTCTATAATCTTTGTATCGAGATGTTTTTCCTTTTCATGACGGTTTTATAATTATTTGGAATTGAAGTCATAGAAAAACACTATCAAAACAAGAATTTTGGAGTAACAGCCGCATTATTTAAATATGGCGGCAGTATACACGAAATATAGTTACATTCGTTACTTCTACCATCCATTGTCTTCAATCGCACGCAAGAACGAAGTGCCTGGTTTCAATCGTTGAGATGATATTATCGATATTCTTATGAAAGGTGTTCTATAGAAAAATCCAATATGGCAGCTGAAAATGGCGGGAAACGGTACGGTATATTTTGGTAAACTTTTGACATGTTATTCAGGAGTGCCAGATAAAACAAACAGAAATTCTATTGTAATTTGTTCCGAGTTATGTTACAAAATGACTGGACTAAATGCCACTCCAGTCGTTGTGAGACTTTTAACCACTGCAGCCTATTGAAATAAGTTGTGGTCATAATGTTTAAGATTAAATATAAAACGCACTAAAGCATTTTGAATGCGCTGTAACCAGTACGTGTGTACATAATCCAGGTTAGCAAGCACCTCACAAGAACTACTGTCACGTTCCTGGAAAACCTTTCACCGTTTGAACATTAAGTATCATGAAAAACTTAAGGTTGTTCTTCGATTGACGTTGACAAACGAGTCTGTTAGTGACACTCACATATATATACATAATTTCGGAATTAGCGAACTATAACCGCGATTCTGATGCTTTAACGTGCATTTGAAAGCTCTTTGTCACACTAAGACACGGAAAAGGTCGGGTCGGTAGAACCTCCCTGAGACCCGTTAGGGCGGTGCGAAAAAAAAATAAAAAATGTCACATTTCTGATGATAGCACTGACCCCAAACCATATAGACGGCTAAACCTTGAGGAATCGTAATATACGCTTCAATACTTTTCAAACGGCGTATCACACGTCAAAATCGGTAAAGTAGTTCGAAAGTTATGACTTTTTTTTTAGCCGAATCATAGAATTTTCACAAAAGTGTGTGTGTCATTTTGTCTGTCTTTTGCTTTATCCCCAAGTTGTTGGTACCAGAAGGTTTTGAGGGTCAATTGTGGGTCCCAAGGGGTTAAAGAATGCTTATTTTTAAATAGGAGTTACCGTTTTCGAGATACGGAGCCTACCATGGTCCGAAATCGACCTTTTGTATGAAGACTATACACTTCTCTTAACAGTCAACCTTACAAAATAAGTGATATCAGTACAAAAACCTTTTCGGGTTAAAGGGAAGATTGACTCAAGAATTCTACTAACAAAAGAACTGATATTCATTTTGCGAGTGACTTTCTTGGTATCACTATGGCGGAAGGTAGGATACTAAGTCTCTTAAATTTATTACAGAGGAAACACTTTCGCGGTAGTGACACAAAGAAAGACACTCGCAAAATGGCTATCACTTCTTTCCTGATTGGAATTCTAGTGTCGCTCTTCCCTTTACCCCGAAGGGTTTTTTGTACTGATTACACAATACACAGTGTTACCAGATTTCTCTCTTTTGCTTTAATAACTCGGAAACAGCGCATCGAGGAAACGTTAACAACGAGTTCTTTCCTTTTAGAATTTGCCAACGAACAACATTTCCGCGGGTATACGTACAAATGTAATTCTAAACCTACCAATATCTAAATACACCTTCCATCAGTTCTTTTTTTTCGACATATGATTTAAAATATATATTGTAAAAGTTTCCACCGCTGCAGTTCTGTCCGTAGGAAGAGGGTAGAAACATAGATATATTTTATCCTTAATGCATTTACAGTATCAACTTGTAAAAAAAAGAGTACGTATTCGATAAGATTAGTTATATGGGCGATAAAAGTAGTATGGCTTAATCCAATGGACAAGCTTCTCTATCTTCAGTGAAGTAATCTCTGTGTCTATAATTTGTGTCACATACATTTCGAGTTGTGCATAACATTGAAAGATGAATTCGAACGCCTTTTCATTTTCAGATACCTTTATCAACCAATTTCCTTTAAGCCTTCCAATTGAGTTTCTTTCCTTATTTTCTTTGAGTTCGATTTCTTACATATACTTACTAATCCTTCTGTGGTGTACATAAATCTATGTGTAAATGATTTTGTACATATTTTTGTTGAGCCTGTTAGTCCGTATTATTATGTTTCAGACGTTTATCTTTCGGTCTTGCGTTGCTCTCTTTTTCCTTTCCTCTGCATTGAATCTTTCTTTCCATTTTTTTCGGAACAGAATCCCCTATTCATCTCATTATCAATTCCTCCAACTATGTAACTATGTTTCTACATTTCCCGCACTTTCTACTCACTTCGCGCACTTTTTGCCTTTCTTGCGCGTGCTATTCTTAGAACAGATTTTCGTATTATTTACACGTACTTTGACCGATATCTAGCAACTTTAAACTGTAAATTATATTTAATCGATTTAAATTTTGTCGTTCTCTTCTACTGTACTAGATTCAAGGGTTTATGAACGTTTTCTAAAGACTTTTCTGACTCTCTTGAGTACACATATTTCCCATAATAATTCCATGTTATCGTTTTCTCGCTCATTAGTAGTAAGCTGCGTTTGCTCTTTGGATGTTCTGACAAAATCAATCTTTAATATACCACTACATGAAATGAAATCACGGTGGTTAAAATTAGTAACCAATGTAGTCTGAGTGGGGAAAAAGCGAAGATTCTATTACTTTGTGATTGAAAACCTTGAGAGAAAAAGACAGTTGGTAAGATCGAGGGTTCGTTTCGAGAACAAGGTTAGAAGGGATCTTTGAGAGATAAGTGTTCGTGATGAAAACTGTCTTGATCTTGTCCAGGATAGGATACAATAGCGAATGTTTGTTACTGCTACGATGTACTTGCAAGTTCTGTAAGACTAAGGGAAAGTTAGTAATTAAGATATTGGTGCATTTATGTACGTTTATCATACCAAATAATTGGTATATGTTTTCCGGTTCTCAATTCTAGCAAACAGAAATGTATAGACCTTCCCCTTCCTCAGCTTGAGTGAAAGCTCACTTAAGAGAGATGTGCGCAGTTTCAGAGAGTAGTTCCGTGGTTCGATCTTCGGATCTTTGGTTGTTTGAAACGATAATAATTCCAGCAGCAAGATCTGGAACTCATGTCCAATGTTAATATGATTTCGCTATGATTACTAGCTTGTGTATTACAACAATATGGCCTTATATATAGTATCTTGAATAAAGAAAACAGCTTTCTGACAAGACTGATATTATTTAATAACAAAAAGAAATTAAAACAACAGTTTCGGAAGTATAGCACTGCCTTCTTCAGACTGCACTCTAAAAGTGAATATACAAAAAGTACTTAGGTAATAAAAAAAGGAGATCGTCTTTTACTTTCCACCAATCAGGGGTTCACTTTTCTCCCCTAGCGCTGCCCTCCTACGATCTAGCCACCTGCAGTTCTCCTGTCAAATTTGATGAACCACGATAAAGAAAACTTTTATCTGATAAAAGCCAAAAATTACTTCTTATGAAAACATGTATTTTGCTATACTGGCTTAATCAATAGAATTTAAGAATATATTTGTAAATTTGTAACCTTCTCACAATTTCAAAAATACGAGAAATAAAAAATTGGAAAATAAGTAAAGCAAAATAACAATTAAATCAAGATAAATAAAAGTTATAAGTAAATATATAAGAATTAAGTTCTCGAAAAACTACTATAAGAATTGCCAGTTAGCGTCCTCTTTTCCCTCCTCCTCCTCTCTCCTTTTTCAAAGTGTCCTTCCACTGTTCATTAATACTATATCCACTGTTCCAGTGCATAACCTTATCGGCTACCTCTCTTATCCTTTTCGTTTCTTTCCACTTGCTGACTAATTGCCTACTTTCATATTATACTTCTGCCCGTTCCCAGTTAACTTCATGATCTGTTTCACTGACGTGCTTGAAAATAGCATTAGTTTCTCTCCTTAATCTGACATCATCTTTATCTTGCTTTAAACGTTCTTGCAGACTCTTCCTCCAGACAGCATGCGATTTCGATCTCTTTCCCCACTTGAAAGCTAAGTTATGTGGACGTTGTTTTCATTTTCCCGAGGAGATCATCACTGCCACAAAGGATGCTCTACGAGAGATGTCTGCTAACGCCAACATTTTTCAAAGCTATTGTCCATGGCTCTATGAACGTTGGCAGACATGCATTGCTGCTAACGGTGATTACTCTGAAAGTCAGTGTGGATCTGTGTGTCTGTATCAGTGTCTCTCTGTATGTGTGTGTACATTTACGCCGAGTACAGCAACCATGACGACATCTGGGTTCTACTGGTTGCTTATATTCTAGGTGCCAGTCTTCGAATTCATTGACTGTACTGGTATTACGAATATTGTAGTTTCTTATCCATTTTACCTTTCATTTCATATCTACCTTGCACATCTATAACATTTTTCTTTCTTGAAGACAGCTGCGTTGTGTTGCAGTTGGTAATCATGTTTCATAGCTATATGTCGGAACTAGAACAAATGAGAATGTGCATAGTGCTAATTTTGTTCTTTCGTTTATTTCTTATTTGTTTCACGGCGTTGTGAAATCTATCCATACTTTTGATCACCTCATCTATGTTTCGTTTTAGCGTATTCCCGATTATAGATATTTAAAGCGTTGCAACTGTTTTGAATATTTCTGTACGAGACATTGTAATCTTTGAGTTGTTTATTCATAATCATTACATTTTTTGTTACTACAGGTTACCATATATCTTTTCTCTATTTCGGCTTTCCATATGGCTAGATTAGCCTGTATTTTCGTTGTTTCTTGATGCCAAAATTATGCCATTTGCGAACTTCACAATGTTGACTGTTATTCAGTCTTCCAATTTGCAATCTTAAAATGGACATTTCCGGTTGTATTTTTATTGTAATAGAAATCTGCTAAAGCAGATTTTGCACTTTCTTTTCTTTCTGTGTTTTATTTATCAAGAGATATCAAGCCTTGTTTCTAAACTGTTTCAGTCGTGCGCTAAATCGACCGCCGCCTTGTTATGACCTAAGCAATCTGCAGTTTGCCATTGAATTACAGGCTGTAGTTGGTTAGGTTGTATTGTTAAGAACCGATGGCATTAATAGATGAAAAGAAATTGTGTAAGTGGTGGATAGTGCCTTTATTCAATAACACGTCAGTAAGTTATCGTAACGAAATATTGGTTACCCTGTCAAGAAATGAAAAAACGAGAAAGGGCTTGCCTGCGTGCAGTGTGGAGGGATGCAAATAGTATATCATCTCTGTACGTTTACATCGCCCGTATTCCATGTCTATTGAATTTAGGTTTAAATTCGAATCCCCTTGAATCGTATTAACCACTACAAAAAGAAACTGGTTTTGAAGCTCAAATCTGAATCGAATTTTAACTGTGAAGATTATCGTATTCGGTGCTTTTAAAAGTCTTTACAAGCATTACTACATCAAGTTTTTAATGTATACGGTGGCACAACATGTTTCAAAGTGTTTTAAGTCACCATAACAAATAAAGAAAAGACTGACATGAAAAATATGCATTATCTCAACTTGCAATAAATTTATCACTATTGATGTAAACTTCGCATTTTGTTTTTTCTTCCGCAGTGGGTCTCAAAGCACTGCCCTCTATTAACTAATTGTTGAACTCTGTCGAGGAGTTTGAACGGCGAGACTCTCGCGTAAATAATAAAACATATAAAAAACAGATGTTAGAAACGAAAATGTAAATTGAAGCTATTGGATTGAAGTTACTATTCCGTTACTAAGTAGGAGTAAAAACAAACATGTTTCTCGATAGTGCAATCACCCCCCGGTGAAAGAAAAAAGTCTGGAAAAACCTACGTATTAAAGATTTACGCCACAATCACAACACGTCAAATAATGATAAAAAGAGCATTGCAAATTGAGACAATACCATGTCATCATTTCAACCATTTCTGTTGTTAAAATAGGTATTTGGTGTTTTAACTTTTTAAAGTCTAATGGAAGCCCTATATATCAATTATTTCGTTAAATGATGATGTGAATATTCATTATTGTTCATGCTTCTGTCTTCAAAAGATATGTACACAGAAATAAACATATATCTGTTGAAGTACTACAAATTGATTACGTCAAACCGATCAGAAGACGAGTTTTGTTGAATGAAGTAGGAGGTGGAATTCCTCAATATTTCAAACTACATTTCTACGTAACGAGGAAATGTAGAGCTGAAGATTCAAAAATATTTTACGCGTATACTTTTGTCTGATGTACACAATCATATTGTTAAATATAGAAGGACGGTGAAAGAGGCAATGTTCATTGCGTTTGTTAAATCCATCGATAATCTTATCTAATATAATTGTAAGCAATTTTAGATAATTCTTTGTCTTACTGTATATAGTCGCTACTAAAAACTCAGTGGAATGCGCATTGAGATTCTGACATAGTTCCTGGCGATTCCTCACAACTCTATACAATATTTTTATTAAGTTATATTTCTCTTGTATCTTTCATACATACTTTTAAAAACAATCCTTCCAAATCCTTCTATAAATGTACAAATGCATTTCTTGGTAATGATTAGCCACTTTTTCTGACAACTGTTAGGTAGTAATTTTTACAATTCTTGCTTCTCTCGTCATATGATGTTAATGTTCGTTTAAAATTAACATAACACACATAACTTTAACATTAACAAAGAAAATCAGAACTTCATTGCCAATACAGTGACAACATCTACAGCAGCAAAATATTATATATACGTGATTTTTCTGTGCGGCGCAGTACAAACAATTATTGGAACAGGAATTTACTATTTGGCAATAATAAACAATGGGGAATTCGCCATGGTTAATTTTTCAGAGAGAAGAAGGGAGAGAACAGTGAATCTTAACTTCACTGCTCACGGGCAACAAGTATATATATTTCTTCATTTGTGTTTTACAGTGCAATCTCGTATTTGATTTACGTATTTGTTCCCATTTTTCTTTGCTTAAGATAGCTTTCATCTTGTCCAAGATTTGAGAAAACTTCGATTCATGGATTACTAGAGATGGTGTTGAAATAGTAACTGGTTCAAGGCAATGTATTCAAAGGTTCAAGCATAGACAGAGTGAAACAACAAGGGACTTTCTACAAGAAGTTTTATTGAGATGCATGTATGTGGTTTGAAGTTATGTATGCATTCTCTCACAAAATTTGAATGTAATTGTGAGTAAGGATTTAATTAGGGGATTGAAATTATCTTACGGAGGAGCATAAATTTTTTTTGCTTGTAAGACATTGGGGATGAGATGATTGGCGAATGGGAAGACTGCATGATTAGGAGCTACGCAGACTGTATGATTCACCTGATGTTCTAATAATAATGAAATCACGGTGGTTAGTAGAATGGGGGGAACATGGTGGCTAAGGGATGTGTAGGTAAACCAAGGCTGTTAATTACGTAAGAGCACGTGTCATAAGAGTGGTTGGAGGAAGACAGTGAGTTCATTGACGTCATTGTGGTGTTGCGAGATGTGTTGTTAGATAAGTCATGCGAGGTTTTCATATTTGTTGATATGATGTTTGCTGGCGGTGACATCATCAGGCGTGGAAGTATCCCTCATTGAAGGGTAACATGGTGGCTGTGACGTCATCAGACGTCGGTAGTTCATTAACATCTGTTGATAAGAGGTTTGGTCGCGGTGACATCATCAGCCGTGGAAGTCCCCCATCATTGAACGGAAAGTGTAATATGGTCGCGGTGACGTCATCGAAGGCTGGCGCCTGGAAATTTATGTTATGTGAAAGTACAGGAAAGGGTGGTAAGTTGGTAAGATGTCAAGGTTACCTAAGGCTGTTTATACTAGATCGTGACTGAATTAGTGATGAAGTAATCTAATAAAAAATGGCGCCTGGAAATTTCCATCACGTGGGCTTTGAGTTGGAATGATGTTTGTACAATATCGTGGGGGAATTTTGGCAGGGGAGTAAAGTGATAACATAACCCAGTTTGTAACATCATTAGAAAATTGGGCTTGTTCATGGTGACTTCATCCAAGATTGGGGAAAATGACCGTTTGGAAATTCCGCATCATGTGAACATTGAAATGGTGTACAGTTAAGGAAGATGTTTGTTTGAGCTGACCTAAATCTGTGGAGGTTAAATATATTGTAAACTATTGGAAAATAAGATGGTGGTAGGGTAGTTTTAATACTGAATTAGATTACCTTTCAAAAAGTGTCTCCTTATTTTGATTGGCGGACGAGACCAATACTCGTTTTTACTAGGTTGAGCACATCCTGGTGGTCAATTTTGCCCTTTTTATAGCATAGTACTAACTACTCACATACTTACTTATATACTCACCTATTTTAAAAAATGCCTGTTTATTTTGATTGGTCAGACAGCACCAATACTCGTTTTTTACCCAGGTTGAGCATATCCTGGCGCCTTTTTTACCCAGGTTGAGCATATCCTGACTCATTTTTTTTACCAGGTTGAGTACTCCTGGTGGCCAATTCAATTAGTGATTTTTCTTTTGCAAATTTGTCATGGTGAAGACATCACAAATATCCATTGAAAGGGGTACGCCTTTTTTCTGGGAAGGGTTTTTTCTGGATAAGTGGTTGAATAAATTGGAGTTGGTCTATGGGTTTTTTTGGGACCTTTATTATTCTTTATTTAGTAAAACCATGGAACATTACGATTTTACATCGTAATCATTCAATTGGGGGACTATAGGAAACTATGAATAAATGATGAATACATTCATGAATGAAGTGAATGAATAAAATGAATAAATGTTGAATGAATTCATGAAGTGCTTACACGCCACAATCACATTAGGGGGGAATGTTAGTATAGACAAATGCGTGTTACCCTCTGTCCCCGGGGCGACACGGGGCACTAATGAGAGACAAGATGAACCATGTTAGTACTTAATGGATTTTCACCGTGCACTTGATGGAAGTATGAAATCTGGGTCGGAGGGAGCAGTGAGCTGTAGGAGGTCTTCATGATCGTCGGAGAGAGTGGCTAGAAATAAAGTGAACGGAAGGGAAAGTGGGTTTGGAATTAGCAAAGAATATTGTTGATTGTAGGTTTTACTATGGTCTATAGTATCTAAAAGCAATGGATGATAAACATTATAGCGGTTTTTAATGTAGCGTATACGTAAGGTTTCAATATGGAACAAAACATTTGGTATGGTAACTCTGGCGTACAAGTCTGCTGTTGGGCTTGGGAGCTTAATACGGTATGCTATACGGAATGCATGGCATTCAAGAATTTGGAGTTCATTATAATAAGATGAAGATGCTGCGATCCAGGCTGTATGTCCGTAAGTTAAGACTGGTCTGAAAAATGCTTTGTAAGTAGTGATTATGATTGTTGGTGATAATCCCCAAGTTGTGCCAGTAAGTCTTTTTAGGAGGTTCAAACGATTGTATGCCTTGGTTGTGATTTGTTTCAAATGGGGCTTCCAAGTTAGGTTATAATCAAAGATGATTCCAAGATATTTGACTGTATGAGTTTTTTGATTCTGGTCTGTTGTACTGTTTGATGTAGTTTTGATGGATTACGATGTATCCGTGAGCGTTGTTTGGGTGGTAAAAATACTATTGCTTGTGTTTTAGTTGGATTGATGGTAAGTCTCCATGTAGAACACGACTTACAGAATAAGTCTATTGCCGCTTGCATGATTCGGTTGTTTTGATTTATGGTTTGAGCAGTAGCTAACAAGGCGATGTCGTCTGCGTAGTGGTAGACTAGAACATTATCTGGTAATGGCGAAAGATCAGTATAATATAGAATATAGAGTAATAGGGAGAGTGCTGACCCTTGAGGGACTCCTGTGTGAAGAAAAATAGGGAAGGAGGTGGCCTGATTGATGGTAATGTCGGCGATACGTTCAGCAAGGAAATTGTAGATGTATCGGATGTATGCAATAGGTAGATGATATTTCAGTAGTTTCCAGATAAGTGCATGATGCCAAACTTTATCGAAGGCTTTTTCTAAATCAAATTGAACTAGGCGTGATGGTTTGCAGGTGTTGAAGTGATTTGTGATATGGGTGGAGAGTCGTAGGAGTTGGTCCTGGATACTGTAGCCGGGTCGAAAGCCTGCTAGGTGAGTGGATAGGAGATTTCTATCGAGAAGATGTGTAGGCGCTTGACTATGATTCGTTCTAGGATTTTGCTTAGTGTAGGTGTGAGCTGGATGGGTTGGTAGGAACTTACTGAGGTAGATGGTTTATCTGGTTTGAGGAACATAAGCGTTTTAGATGTTTTCCATTGAGCAGGTATATATCCTGTACGTAGTATGAAGTTGAATATGGCTGCTATCAGTTTCAGTAGTCGATACGGTCCTTCTTTCAGATGTCGATATGTTATACCGTCCTGGCCTGGAGCGGTATTCTTCTTACGAGCGGTGGTAGTAACTATGTCTTCAACGGTGATTGGTGCAGTAAGATGGTTGTTCTCGTTGATGCGGTGCTCAGAGTTCGGTTGCAGCTCTGGTGATGTAATATTCATCCTATTTTCTGGATGTGTCCTTGCGATGAAAGAATTCTGTGGTGTGAAGATATCCTGTATGTAGGTTGCGAATGTGTTTGCTTTTTCTTGATCAGATTGTATAGGTTGGTCTTCTTGTAGTAATGGGTATGTAGTCGTTGTCTTTTTGCCGGTAAGGTGGTGAAAACGTTTCCAGAATTTCGACGGATGCTCTGTATCTCTAAGTTTATTGCAAGTCTTTACCCGCTGCCTAAGTTTATATGCATTTATGTAATTGTGGACTGAACGTTGTAACTGTCGATGAAGTTGAAGGTCTGCTGGGTTGCGAGTTCGTAGGTATTCTCGAAATGCTTGTCGTGATCGTTTAACCTGAATTAGATAGTATGGCGGAAGCTTCGGCTGGTTTGGCGTGAGCTCTTTTGTCGGTATATGGCGTTTTGATGCTGACTGGATGGTTTCCGTGGTAATATTTAGCGTCTGATAAAGTTCCTCTTCGTTGGTGTGTTCTTGGATGTTATGTAGTCTGTCATTAATAGGCTCTTGGTATTTGTTCCAGTCGGCGAGGTCAAACCTGATGGTAGTTCGTGGTGGAAATTTGTCGGTTTTCTGGGAAGGCCTGGGATGTAGGGTTATTTTGACAAGAACATGATCGCTGCCTACAGTATCCAGAACTTCTTGGTGTGAGCGGTGGATAAGGTTAGGGAATAGGATGACTATATCGGGAGTTGTCTGTGAGATTGGTCGGGTAGGTTATGGGTAATTGTTGGAGTTGTTCGGTGGTGCTATTAGCGATAAAGTTTGTGAATTGAGCTTTTTGTCGGTCTGATCGACTGTGTATATCCGTCATTATGATGTATGTGTTAAAGTTATTCGACATATACTGAAAGAATTGTAGTGGAATAGGTTGTCCTGATCGAACGTATATGGTGGCTAAAGTTATATATAGATTTCGGAAATAAACAGTAGATATGATATGTTCAGGTAATTGAAGGTGTGGAATATGATGAACGCGATGGGGTATAGTTGGTTTTAAACCTAGTGCTGCTCCGCCATTAGCTCGTAAGGCTGGTATAGTTCTTGCTTGATGAATAAATTTATAACCAGGAATTTTACATGGTGATTGTGGATGAAGGTGTGTTTCATTAAGCAAAAACGCATGTACGTTTTCCTCTAACAATAATGCTTCAAATAATGGTTTGTGTGTCATTAGCGATCGAATGTTCACAAATAATATGACAATATCCATCTTAGTCTTGTGGTGTGGTTTGCTGTGATTGTGAGTTAGAGAAACGTACCTGTATACGTTGCTTGGAAGTTCAATTGAAAAACTTGTTTTGCAGCTGTTTGTATTTGTTGAAGTATGTGAAAGCGGTGTGCTGGTTGGATATTTTATAGTATTATGATGATGAAGGATAGCAATTGCTCGACATTGATAAGTTTGGTGACGAGTGGGCGTTTGCCTTGGATGATGCCGTGATCATTCGGTTGATCATGAATTCGAAGTGACACGACTAAATCAGGTTTGTCAGGTTGTGGCTGGGGTCTGGATTTACATACGTAACTATAGGTTGGATGATTCTGTTCACATGTGAAACATTTGGGGGGTCCTTGCATATTATTACACTGACGGGTAGGATGAGGTCCGGAGCAGTAACCACACTTAGGTTGATTGGTGCAATGATTGGTGGTATGAGAGTTGTATCTTTGACATTTTTCTCACCTGATGGCAATCGGTGGTTGAGTACGAGAAGGCTCGACGCGATGTCTCTTTCTGTATATGTATGCACCTAAGGTGAGGAGATCACTGACTGTTTCGTGTGAATGTGTGAGTACTATAACTAGATAAGTAGGTCCATTTTGACATTTGATCCGTATGACTTTTGTAAATTCGAATTCTTCCTGTCTGAGATCTTCAGCATTTTCGTCATCAGTCCATGTAGGGGCCACGCCACAGATTACAACAGACATAAGTGGTTGCTTACGCGGTGGAGGTGGTTGTTTGATGCGCTGATTTGATAAGTTTGTCACACTTGCGGATTTGAAAAATATTTCGAGGCTATATTTATTGTGAATGGTTGATGCGAGGTTAGCATCCGGTGACTTTATGATTACTCCGTTTCGCGTAGGAATGATTTGGTTAATGGTTTGTCGTGGTACATATTTACAGAAATATTGGAGAATTTGCTTAGGATTTTGGAATTTGGTATCAAAGTTGCTCAGTAGGAATGAATATAGCGTAGAAGTATTTTCTGATGTTTTATCTTCGATATGCATGTCTGATGAATAGCTGTCACTGTCCTGATCATTTACATGTTGTTTTTTGTTAGGTGCTGATGTTGGTTATTTGCTGTCTGTTGCGCGTACTTGTGTTTTGGAACGTGTGCGAGGTTCAGTAGTCGTAGCCTTTGCATGATGTCGTGATCGATGGATGGTACGAAAGTCGCTGGGTGATGGTGTTTTAACTTCAGCAGGAAGTCCGTGGTGAAAGCCGTCCGCCATTGAATTAGTCCATCCCGGGCCGAAGCCCGTGATATGGTGAGGGTAAAGAAAATGAGAATCAAAATGGCTGATGAGATGATCAGTCTTTGTGCTGCCTCAAATTAACTTTCACCTTCCAACACTGAAAAGTGCTGTCTACACTATTGAGATTGTACACATTTTCGAACCTTTGAAGGGAATGGGAGAAATTGACCTGTCTGTTTGACCTTTTACAAAATTAAAAGAGGAGTAGGAGTGTTCAGAAATTCGTAACATTTTCGAATGGATTCGTTAGCTACTACACCACTAAAATATGAATAGTAAACATTTTAAAGATAAAAATTGAAAGGAGGAGAATATCACAAACTGAGCAATAAAAGAAAATGCACACTGTTACATTAGAACTCTGTAAAGTGGCCACAAGCTTGGAACAGAGTTAATACTCTACGTGTGATAAATTTGCTAGAAATCTGCTATAATGGAATTATACTTTGAAGTTGAGAATATCCTCTTAGTTAAGACGCTTCGTTAATAAATGCTCTCTTTTGTTTGTTTTTAAAATTTGGAAACTTTTGAAATGTTTCAGAGAATGTTAAGGAGGCAAAGACAGGTTAGATTTTTCATTAGTAGAAATAGAAAAAATAAATAAACATATCGTATGATATTCTCACTATAAGCAACATTCGTTCTAAGCAACACTAGTATCTTTCGGGTAGATTTTCATGAAAACTTGCTTGCAATTTGAATGAGTAGTCAATTGAAAACATGTGTTTTGTTGTATGTTCTAACACCGTGTAAGAGTATCACTTATTTCAATTGACTATCCACTGAAAATGGAAGCAACTTAAGTTTTCATGAAATTCAGCCCTAACTTAGTCACTATGTTTACTTGCTCCCTGTGCTGACTTCGCTTACGGAATA